>CAUYSK010003314.1:0-11985 GCA_963575035.1 Avahi laniger
TTGCAGATGGGGAAACTGAGGCTCAGAGGACCTCATCACTGGCCCACATCTCAGCTCCACAGCTGGCAGGCCGGCAGAGCAGGGTTTGAGCCCAAGCCGGTCCCTGGTCTGGAAGGTCACAGGGGCCCCCAAGGTCAAGGCTGGTACACCACACAGTCCCCATGCACACACACCCACGGGTCACGCCCTGCCCAGGCTACAGCCCCCACCACCCCAGCAGCTGCTGGGGGGGCTCAGCAAACGCAGGGCGATCAGAGCAAGAGAGAAGCGCGTGATTGCACGGGGAAAGTTAGGTCGTCTGACTCTGAGTAGTCGAAGGATTTGAGGGGCCGAGCCAAGAGCTGGCACAAGAGCTCCATCACCAGGTCACTGTCCTCTCCGTGGCCTGGAAAACGGGCTCCTTCCGTTCCCCACGCGCCCACCAGCACTGAGCAGGGAACAAGGCCACCTGGTGGCCAGGAGGAGGAGAGCGGGCAGCACAGGCCTTCAACCCCCCACCCTGTCCTGGGGACAAATCCCTTCACTGAGCCTGTTTCTTCACCTGTAAAATGGGCCTAATACAACAGCCTTCCTCGGGGGGCGGTACAAACTGCGAATGAAAGGTGCCCAGCAGGCGCTCAGCAATGGCAGACGGAGCCCAAGGAAGCCCCAGGGTCTCTGGTTCAGGCACTGCTGGGCTGGAGGTTCTCAGGGCCACCCTAGCGCTGGCCAAGGAGAAACGCCCAGTCCCCATCAGTCTTTGCACCTCTCCCCTGTGGCACAGGCTCTATGCTGACAGTGGAGGGCAGGAGGGCGCACTCCCGCCCAAGAAAGGATTAATAATTTATTTATGACATTTAACAAAACCCAGACATCATCACCTCATTGGCATCTCATCAAAAGAAAGCATCAGTCCTGAGTGGGGAGGGGTGAGTGGAGGGAGGAGAGGGGGAACTGTGCCTGGGGCACAGGGCATGGGGTGGGAGAGCAGAGGAAAGACAGGCAAGGAGGGGAGGGCCCGGGAGACCCTAGGGAGGGTCAAAAGAGAAACAGAGAGGGATGGCCAGGCAGAAAGGGAGATGCAGAGGCAAGACCTGGGGGAGACAAAAACTGACAGACATGGGGATAGAGCGAGAAAAAAAGACAGGGGAGAGGGAAATAAGGACAGAGCCACAGAGATAAGCAGAAAGTCTCAAAGGTTTTCCAGTTGAACACCATTCACTGTGTTCAGTACCTGGCACAGAGAAGATACGTTGGGTGGAGGGTGGATGGATGGATAGTGGATGCATGAATAGATGGACTGATGGACAGTGAAAGGATAGATTGGTGGTGGATGGATGGATAGATGGCTAGTGGACAGATGGATAGATGAGCAGTGGATGGATGGATAGATGGCTGGTGGATGGATAGGTGAACAGATGGATGGTGGATGGATAGGTGGATAGATGGGTGGTGGATGGATGGATAGATGGGTAGTGGATGGATAGGTGGTAGATGGCTGGTGGATGGTAGATGGATAGGTGAATAGATGGATGGTGGATGGATGGATAGTGGATGGATGCATAGTGAAAGGATAGATGAGTAGTGGATGATAGGTAGATGGATGGATGGTATATGGATAGGTGAATAGATGGATGGTGGATGGATGGATGGATAGATGGATGGTGGGCAGATAGGTGGATAGAGGGATGGTGGAGGGATAGGTGGATAGATGAATGGTGGAAGGATAGGTGGACAGATAGATGGTAGATGGATGAATAGATGGATAAATGGATAGTGACTGGATAGATGGTGGATGGATACATGGATGGTAGAGTGATAACAGGATAAATGGATGGTGGAAGGATAGCTGGATAGATGGATGGTGAATGGATGGATGGATGGATGGTGGATGGATAGATGGATGGTAGAGTGATAACAAGATAGATGAATGGTGGAAGGATTGGTGGACAGATAGATGGTAGATGGATGAATAGATGGATAGATGGATAGTGAATGGATAGATGGATGGTGGATGGATAGATGGATGGTAGAGGGATAGCTGGATAGATGGATGGTGGAGGGATAGCTGGATAGATGGATGGCAGATAGATGGATAGAGGGATGGTGGATGGATAGATGGATGGTAGAGGGATAACAGGATAGATGGATGGTGGAAGGATAGTTGGATAGATGGATGGTAGATGGATGGATAGATGGATGGTGGATGGATGGATAGATGGATGGTTGGTGAGTGGATGGTTAGTTGGTTTGTTTTATGGGTGGATGAGTAGATGTTTGGGTGGGCAGGTGGATACATGGATGGATGAACAGATGGGTGAGTGATTAAGTGAACTAATGAAATGACAGATGGCTCTTAGTCCCTGATCAACCTGGAATAAGAATAAACAACCCACTATTTAAGCCACTGGGCAAAGTGTGCTGGTCACCTCCCTCCTCCCAGAAAAGAATATTAAATACAATCAGGCTCCCTGGGACCACCCCCCAAAAGCCACACTTCTTCAGGGGACAGGGATAAGCTAAAAATTCATGGCCCTTTGGGAATCACTTTCCCCTGGCCCCTGGGCCTAAGAAAGCCTGAGATGCTCATAGGCTAGGGCCACTCAAGTGCCACTGGGGCCAGGGGGACCACGCTGCCCAGCCAGGGAAAAGCTGGGGCTCACCAGCTTTGGCTGTGATTGGGGAAGGGCTAGGTCGGCCAGGCAGGGAACTTGCCTGTCCAGCAATGGCCCTAAGTGGGCCCTCTCGTGCTTCCTCCCAGCCCCACCCGGTTCACACTCTCGGCCCTCTTCCCACCCAGGCTCCCATTCCCCCAGGCTTACTAGATGAAGGCACAAGTCTTGGAAGCATTTCCTTGGGGAAGACAGGACAGCTGCCCCCCTTGGATGGTGCTAATTGTACCAGCCACAGTTTACTGGGCAACTATTATGTGCTGGGCACTGTGACCTAAATGTTCCACGTGCACCGTCTCACCAGTCCTCATAATAACCCTCTATGAGGTAGCTAGTGCTATGTCCCCATTCTACCAGTGGGGACACTGAGGCAGAGCTCTGAGTAGCTTGTGTGAGGCCACACAGTTAACAAACAGCAGAGCTGGGATCCAGGCCCTCAGTTGGACCAGCCATCCCAACTCCCAAGAGAATTTGGCAGCTGCTGGTCCCCGGGCCACATGAGGTGGGCACCCGCTCGCCAACCTCCTCAGGGCAGGCTCCTCTATCTGCCTTCACACCAGAGACCCTCCGGGAAAAGCCCCGGGTGGGAACGAGAACACTGAACACTGCCAAGAGAGCGCAACGCTGAGGGGGAGGCTGGAGACAGCAGAGTCAAAAGAGAAAAGATCTGACACGTAACAGTCCAATGACAGCTCCCAAACACTAGCTCCTCCGCCGCAAACTGCAACTTTCAGGAACCAGCTGGTGCTGGGTCTGAGGGGGTCGCAGGAGAGCCAGCCTGGTTGGGGCTGCCCACAGGGCCAGGGGCGACCGAGGGACTCCCAGGACTCAGAAACTGAGACCACAACCACCTCTTGGGCTCCCACAGCTCCAGGTGCTGGGCACGGCAGGGGACCAAGGGAGTCACACTCAGGGGAAGGCCACGGACACAGAAGTAAACCGGTGATAACGTTCCAGAGAGTAGTAAGGGCTGCCAAGAAAATAAAGCATTACCATGGGTCTGAGAGTGACTGGGGGGGTCACGCCAGAGCCAGGGGCTCCTTCCCCGTGGTGGCATTTGAACTGGGACCTAAATGATCAGGAGGCAGCTGTGAGCAGAGGAAAGAGCACGTCAGGCAGAGGTCACGGCCAGGACCCAAGGGCAGGACGGAGCTTGAAGTGTTCCAGAAGAAACAAGGAGGCCAGTATGGCTGCGGTATGGGAACAAGGGGGTGTGGGGGAGAAGGTGGATTAGAACGAGGGCTTTGTGACTGATGGAAGCCATGGAGGACAAGGTCTCACCTGTGTGCACAAGGTGACCCTGGCTGCTGAGCGGGGGGGACCAGCGGGAGTGGACAGAGGCTTGCACCGGGAACACGGAGGGGGGTCTGGAGGTAGAGCAGCTGGTCTTGCTGAGGGGCCAGAATCCCCAGGCCCGAGGGGCGGAGCAGGATGTCTCCTCTGCAGGCTCTGGGGACAACCTCACTCGCCCTGCCCTGGGGTGGGAGTTGGGGGGAAGAACAGGCGACCAGCAGCAGACTTTGAGGCCCAACCTCTGGGCCCAGTGACTTGGGTGCCCCCCAGCCTGGGGGCACCTCCTTGGCCTCCTCCCCTCCCTGAGCTCCATATCCCAGCACAGTGAGTTGGAGCCAGAGAACAAGACGAGAAAGGGGGCCAGGGACTCCATCGGGGGGTCACTGAAGTCCCAGAAATGAGCCTGTCAAAGCATGCTCAGCTGTCCACTGCCCCCACCGGTGCCACAAAGGCACCACACCCCAAACACCACTGAGGAAACCAGTGAACTGGCTTACTGAGGAGCCAGTGTCCCGGGTTTCTGTGCCTGTGCTGGGCCTCTGTGCTGCCCTCCGGGGAATGGGTCTGATGCCACAGACCTGGGATGTAACAGTCAACTGCTGTCCACGCAGTCCTGCCCCACGTGGGGACACCCCATCTCTACTCCCCCGACCCCAGCAGGCTCTGTGCCAACTTGGCCTGACTGTCAGAAAGTCAGTCGAGGAGAGGGCCAGGTCACAGCCTTAAAGCCACTAAGCCATCTAGCAAGCAAACAGAAGGGGGGTGTGGCCACCTGGTGGGAATCCCTCACTGAGGACAGCGGAGCTGCTGCTGGCCTCCCGCCAAACAGGTGCTGCAGGTGTTAATTCGTGGGATAGTCTCGCCCCTGGGGAAGGCACTCCTGGGGACCAGGGGGGCCCTCCCGGCCTCCCACAGGTGTCTCAGAAGTCCGGCGGTGCCTGAGTTGGTGCCAGAAAGCCGTGAAATAATAGTCACCGCAAAGGGCAGACAGCAGGCTGGTTGACAGGGTGGGGCCCTGCCCAGCTGTGCCAGGAGGAGAAATGTCCCAAACACACGATGAACAGTTAACTAAAGAATTATCCTGCAAGGTAACCCCTGACCAACAAGTCCTATTTGTGCCAAATTCTGAGAGATAAAAGGAGAGCGATGGCAAAGGCAGGGGCGGTGGCCCTGGGGTGTCAGGCCCTTAACCAAAGCAGGGAACGCCACTCCTCTGGGCGACCCAGGGCTGGAGACAGCGGCAGGCGCTAGGGCGCTCCAGGAGGACATCGGCGGCCCCGGCGAAGTGCTTGGGAGCGACGGTCACGGCACCCAGTGGCCAGGAAAGGGGAGCAGGAGTCCGAGCCCGCGCGCCCCGGCACAGAGCTCTCCTGGGCCCGGAGGGAAGCCGTCCCAGCCTGCGCGCTCGCAGCGTCCCCAAGCGCGGCCGGTCCTCGCCCTGCTCCGGGCCCCACCCAGCCCGCCCTGGGGCCGAGAAGGGCCGGGGCAGGGTCCCGTCTGCCCGCGGCGAGGCCAAACGCGCTCGGCGGCTGGGCAAGAGCGCGGGGTGCGCGGCGCCAGGAGCCAGCGCGACTCCCGCCCCCTTCAAGGGCACGCGGGCTGACCCCGGCGGCGCCGCGCCCCCTCCCAGCCCGGGCGCCCAGCGCAGGCCCCCGCCAGCCGTCCTCGGGCCCGCCTGGCCCGCGCCGCGGCCCGGGGAGCAGATCGCACCCCGCCCTTGGCTGCCCGCGCGCCGCGCCCTTGGCCGCGCGGCGCCAGCAGGGCGGGAGCGCAGCCCCGCAGCCCTGGCGCCCCTCCTGCGCGGCGCCAGCCCGGCCGCACCGACCCGCCGCCCGCGCGCCCGGGCCCCGGCCCGCCCGTCTCGGCGCCCCTGCCGCTCCGGCCCCAGGCGCACGGCGCCCAGCTCACCTGACATCTCGTCCTCGTTCTCCATCTCCTCGGCGAACAGCCGCGGCAGCTCCTCCTCGGTGCCCGGCGGGCCCCGCATGCCCGGCGCGGGGAGGAGGGGAGGTGGGCGCCCCCCCTCCCGCCGGGCGCGGTGCCAGCCTTAACCCGTGCGCTTCCGGACGGGCGCGCGCGGCGGGCGAGGCGGCCTCGGCAAGAAGATGGCGGCCGCCTGCCCCCCACCCCCCCAAACCTCGACTTCCCGTCTCGACCCCCCTTCCTCTCGGCCGCCTTAGCACGCTCCCCGCAAAGCCCGGGCCGCTCCGCCCCCCGCGCCCCGCAGCCCGAGTCCCGCAGCCGGCCGAGGGTGGCGGCGGCAGCGCCGGCGGCGCGGCAGCACGGCTCGGGGGGGCGGCACACATGCCCGGATTGTGACGTCCAGTCTGGTTGCTGTGGCAACCCCATCCCATCGTCCCGGCAGCGCTACTAGTTAACAGCAGAGAACAAGTTGGGGGGCTAGTCCTGAGCCTCCGGGTGCGGACCGGCGACAGGGACGCTGCGGCAGGGGGAGCCGTCGAGGAACCCGCACGCCCGGGGACCCGACGGCCGAGCGGGCAGCTGGGACTCGGACGAGCTCGGGCGCGGTGGGAGGCAGGGAAACGTCTCCCCCCCGCAGCGCGGAGGTGGCAGCCGCCGCCAACCAGCCGGCGAAGGCGCTCGGCCCCGGGGTCCCCAAGGGCGCGGAGGCGGGGTCTCCAAGGTGGCCAGCGGCAAGCTCCGCACTCAGCTCACATGCACCCAGACCCGCCCCGCTCCTGGCTCCGGCCTCGACACGCTTCTAACCCCTTTCCAAAAAGGATTAGAAGAAAATGTGTTCCGCTCTTGGGGAGGGGACGCGCTGGAGGCAGAGGGTCTGATTCCTGCAGAAAGTCTGTCTAGGCTGGCTCCTCCCTCACCCCGTCTCACCCCCGCTCCCACCGCCGACTGGCCAGTACAAAATGCCCCTCCGGGCAGGGTCCAGTAAAAACCCTGGAGGTGGTGCGGACCTGCGTTGTCTGTGCCCAAAACTCGCGCTCAGAAGCGACACCTGTCGCGGAGAGGGAAGGAGCCGCCACCACCAGCCCTCGGTCGTTAAAGGTGAAGATGGAAGCCAAAGCCCTCGGGAGCACGACTGGAATTTTAAATGAGCGCTTTCAGTCTCCGCAGCAGCAAGTCTTAAAGCTACTTTAAGAACGCAGTTTCAGTGGCGGCAGGATCGCCAGCCCGCTAACGGGAGCAGGGTTAGACAGTGAAGGGAGGGCACCCTCGCCTCGCTGCCTCGGGCCAGACACGCCGGGGACCCCAACGCAGATCGCAGGGTCGGCTGAACGTGGGAAGCCAAGAGCAGGGGACGAGGTCTCCTCTCTAGCACCTGCCCTATTCAGGCCATCATTTGCCAGTGTCCATGCCACACTGGCATCACCAGGACGGCTCTGCCTGTCCTGGCACCTTTGGAAAACCAGGAAGGTTGTGCCCCCTTGGTTTGGCCCCTAGTGCCAGACTTCTTGGGGAGGTGGCCACAACCCAATCCATGCACGGTGAATCCAAGCTGCTGGCCAGAAGGCGAGGGACGGCCTGGGGAGGTTGGAACGATCGGCAGCACAGTGGTCCCCTTCTTCCCACCCAAAGAGTGACCAGAAGCCCTAAACAAAAGCTCATCGGCATTCGTTCCTGGGCAAGGGCAGGTCTGTCCAGTCTTCCGGGATGAAAGTGCAGGGAATCCCCCTCATCTCCCACATCATTGTTAAACCACATTGCAGACAGAGGCGTGAGATCAGCCCAGCAGGGAGGCAGCCAAGAAACCTAAGGCCTCCAGGTCTAAGCCAGGGGCTCCCCAGACCCCTGAGGCTTGAGCCAGGCCTGCACCTTCCCCATTCTTTCCAGACCACCCATCTGCCCGAGTGTAACCATCCTGGGCAGAAAACCCTGAGCACCACCAAATTCACCCACCCCTTCCTTAGCTACCGTCCCCCAATGCCTCTGTAATTCCTGTCAAAGGTCCCCTGCCCCCTGCGGAGAAACTCTGACTTAAGAGTATTTCTTATCACCAGAAAGCCCCCGGACACACACACACAAACACACATCATTAACCTTGGCTCCAATTCCCAAGGAGAGACTGAGAAAGTCAAGATATCATTCAAGAACAAGTTCTAAATGCTTAATTTGGCAACAAATTAGAGAAGAGATGCTCTCATCCATAATCCTGTCCCCACCCCGCCCTTCCCAGTGACTGCACCAAGTGACACTGCTTACTGACCAAAAGCAAAATACGGCAAAACCTGGGATGGTAGAGACAAGTGGATTTTGAGCTACAAATCACCATTTATTTTAAAGGAGAGCCCTTATTGTTAAACTATTAAATGTGCATTTTAATGACAATGGGCCAAAAATGCCTAATGTTAAAAGCAATGCCTAAAAAGGTGAACATTCAATAAACTCTGCAATTGTGAGAACAAGCCTATCATTAAGGTTACACTTTGAGAAGACAAGATTCCCATGTTTGCTGATCACAGAGCTCATAATTACACCTCAGTGACAATTCAAAAATCAAAATATTTTTTAATATATTGGTTATAAAAGTATCAAAGAAAAAAAATTTTCTTCCCCAAGCACAGAACTCAAATAGCTAATCATCTTCTGCACATACCATATTCAATCTCCATTCCTGGCCTACGTGAATTCCTCAAACAGGCACTCCCAAGACCTGCCTGAGGACAACTCCTTTGACATGTCTCCACACCGTGGCCACCTGATGGCTTCTTCAGGGCAGCGAGGGCTTGTACCTACACTGCCTCACAGCCTGCCACTGAGGTCAAGGAAGAAAAGCAAAGATCAAAACTCTGCCCCTGCCTCCTCCCCAGCAGGGGTGAGACTGCAGCGCTCAGGATTGCTGTGGCCTCTGGAATGAAAGGTCAGCGCCCCGTGCAGTGTCGCACTTGAAGCGTTCTTCTCCAAGTGTGGACCTTGCACCACCTGAATCCAAATCACTTGGGGTTGCAGGGGAGGAGGGAGCTTCTCAAAAACGAAGTCCTGGGCCATGGCCCTGAACTTGAGAAAAGACCTGTGGGAGCCTTAGAGCATTTTATGGGTGCTTTCTGGGTTCTAGCTACAGTAGTAGCTAACTCACTCAGCTGGTCAGCACAGCCTTTACAGACTGTTTTAGCTTGGCCTAAAATAGCCTAGAAAAAAAAGAATGTGGATTCTCAGATCCATCACAAAGACCAGAAAATGGCTGGATGAGAAATTCTTAGTTTTCTTTTCCTGGAGATAGCACCATCATGGCATCATCTAACAGGTGGTCCTCCACCTGCTTCCTTTAGGTGGAAGACCAGCTCCTTGCTGGGATAGGAAACCCCCCAACACCAAGCCTCTTAACTTCCTGTCCCTCCAGAAAGAAAAGAAACCTGTGGTTTATTCTACCAACACAGGCCCATTACCATGATTCAGCCAACAATGGGTCAGGAGCCACCCAGATTCTCCCTTGGGGACCTGGCCTACCTCCCACTGTTGTGGTGTCTCAGCTGTCCCTACCCTGGGGAACTTCGGACCCCAACCAGCCCTGTGTTCTGTCCAAGGGTCACCAGGGAGATGGTCTATCCCCTGGGTACTGACAGATCTGTAGTTGTAGTTATCTCAACATCCTTGCCGCTCCCATTCCCAAGGGACAGCATACCTCTCTGGGGGAGGAAATGAAAGCATGTTATGAATGCTAACTTCCAGGCTCTCGGGAAGTCATCAGTGGCTTCATCAGAGGGATCCTCACTGGGGGCCTGCTCACCTTCCAGGAAATCAAATATCCCCAGGTATCTATCAGCTGTCTTAAGATACTTGGTATGATCAAATTCCCACACTTTCCCCATGTTTCTGACTTTTCTGAACTTAAATCACAGCATGAAACACTCCATGGCTCCAGTCTGTTTCTGTGCCAACTACTTCAGATCAGGCAGGTGAGGCAGGAGGCAAGACAGATATAAAGGAAATTGCTCTCAAATGTGCTTTGGACACAGCTGGTGTGATGAGTGAATGTAAATCAACTTCACGCTACATATTCCCTATCAAAAACAGTCACTTGTTTGCAATTGTACTCCAGCCTCTGGATCTGAAGAAATTCTACATGGAGAGTTCAGTTACAGCCAACTCCAGGATCTCACTGAGGGAAAACTGCACAACCAAGGGGAAGAAAATGGAATTAAAGGACACATTTCCTTCTAAGCCTAATAAAGACCAAGGTAACTGGGGGCACAGCAACTCATCACCGAGGACAAAGCTTTAGTTGCTAAACAGATTAACATGCCAGTCCTTCAAAAAAAAGGCCTTGCACGACAATAGTAGCCATGTGTTAGCCACTTTAATATAAAATGTGATCAAAACTCAAATACAAGAGTTCAATAAGGTATAGAAAACCAACGAGTTTCAATTTTATTACAAGTTTTAAAATCTGGGGCTAGTTTAAAAAAAATTATATGCTAATTTTAGCCTAGGGTTAATGTTTTTCACAACCAAACCAAAAATTACTACAAGGAAACATCAACGCAACCAACAAGGAAAATTTGCAAACCCAAGTCACACACTGAGAGTCAATAATCATTGTAAGGGACATAGCCAAAGAGAAACTGATGCCTCAGTTAAGTGTGAAAGAAATTCTGCCTTCTGTGAGGGCACAGAAGAAATATGCAAGCAATTCTGCTTCAAGAAATTTGCATAGAAATAGAAAATGCTAGAGCCTTTACCACAAATGAAATTGCAAAGCCTCAACATGTTCAACTCAATCCAGAGAGCACCAAATGTTAAATTGGAGCCAAGGCAGGACTTGAACATTTAATTTCAGATACGCAACTGGCAGAGCAATTTCAGGTGTGAAAACCAGCTGCAGGCAAGCTCTTTAAAAACATGAATTTTATACACCTTAATTATAAAACAAGGCCAACATTTCTGCATTATTGTTTGGCTTTCGGAAGGGTACCATGAGGCATCGGGGTCTCTTTCAAAGCCACCCTCAGCAACAATTATGTCTTCCCAGCCTCGGTAACCACTTCTCAGTTCTCTAGCCTCTGCACATGTGGGCACAAAATCTCACATGCACCCCACTTTGTAGAATGACTTCCATCATTAAATCCACTCATGGCCTACACGGCATGGAAGCAGCTATTTGCTGGGCATCTCCCACCTCTCCCCTTCCCAGAAGCCTCCAGAGTCCTGAGCATCAAGGGCTCCCATCTCTGGGATCCACACAGAAGGGCACATCTGGACACTCTACTCCAGCTCCCTCTGCTGGAGACCAAAATAACAGTTTGTTGCAAAGATACGGTAGGAACAGTGATTATTTACAAATTCATTTTTGTACACATTTACTTTAGAACCTGGGACTTTGACAATTGTTCTCCAAACTCTTTGAGAGAGGGTAGTTGGACTTGCAGCAATGCTAAAGGAGCATATTTTATTTCTACAGGAAGAAAAAGGATTAGTATACAAAATTGTGTGCATCAAGAGTAATTTATAACCAAAAAATGAAAATAAGATGAATGGCCCACAAACCTGCATTTTATTGACACTGCCACTTTCTCCACAAGACAATCTTAGAAAGAAGTCACCTGTTTTGCTTTTAATGAATGAGAAGAGCTCACTTGTATTCCTGAATCTTTCTTTGAAAAAGCACTGGATACAACTGTCATCCTTTTTAAGTGAAAGAGTGACTGACTGAAGCTCACACTGTCTCCGCACCCTTATCTACCTGCTCGTGGTCGTCAGTTCCCTTATAGTCGCCTTCTCCTATTTGGTATCACCACTTCACGAGAACTGAAATTTTCAAGCAGAAAAAAAGCCAAGTTACAAATAAGTAAGTGGCAGCCAAGTGAAGCCCTTTTACTATGATTTCCAATTTTCTGTTCAATCCATACTGCAGAAACACAAGGATAAACCACCATTTTAGTTCCCACATTTTATTCAAGAACTTATACAAAATCTTCCAAATAAATGAATTTTAATCCTCATCTTCCTCCTCTTCTTCATCCTGGTTAATTTGGAAGTAACGTAATTCGTAACTCTCTTTGCTGTTAGCAACTACACGCAACCAATCACGTAGATTGTTCTTCTTCAAATATTTTTTGGTGAGATATTT
>CAUYSK010003315.1:0-102110 GCA_963575035.1 Avahi laniger
GCCACCATGCCCGGCTAATTTTTTCTATATATTTTTAGTTGTCCGATTAATTTCTTTCTACTTTTAGTAGAGATGGGGTCTCGCTCTTGCTCAGGCTGGTGTCGAACTCCTGAGCTCAATCTGCCCGCCTGGGCCTCTCAAAGTGCTAGGATTACAGGCGTGAGCCACCGCGGCCAGCCCCGAATTCTTCAAATAATCACTTGAAAAACTTAAAAATCACCTATGAAATACAGGATTTATTTCTCAATGTCCTGGTTTAACAAAAGTTCTTTGATGTCAGAAATATACTTGATAATATAGTATATATAATTTATAATTTATATATATGTTATGTTATATATAATATATTAGTATATAAATTATCCACTTATTCAATAAGATATTTCCAAATTAAAATGTATTAAAATTCCTGTGTTTATATAATAAAAAAGGAAAGTGAAAAGCCCTATGATTTATGTTCTGATGAAGTCTAGTTGTTACACACAAAATTATGGACAGATTACACCAAAAATAATAATCCACTAAGATCAAATTTTTAAGAGGAAGTGGTGAATTTTGGATGAAAGTATAACAAACCCCTTGGATTTTTGCTAATATAATGAATAAAGAAGAATGAATTATGTATCTTTTGGCAAATTATTTTAATTTCTCCTGATTCGACATGAAAAACAAATATAAAGACAGCATAAAATTCAAAATTGCAGACATTAAGGACAAACTTGTTAATTACTATCATCAACTTAAAGACTATTTAAGATTATTCTAGCAGACAGCTTTGAATATTTTAACACATATATGTGAAAGCCATTTGATAGAAGCGATTCCAAACTTGGTGGTAATTGAAAAATTTATATGATATCAGCAATAATGAATTGGGATGTACATAGGATCTTTTGCAAACTAATAATACAAAAGTAAAATTTTTATTAACATGCAAGAGCAAAAACCAAATGATCTTTTCACTTTTTGGAAAAAATATGTTATAATATTATTATAATTTCAATGAATGACCAGTCTGCCAAAAAAAAAAAGAATAAAAATGTATTATATTGCAATACCAAGTAATTAGTTAATATAAAATATTTTGTTACTTTTCAGTACATGTGGTGTTTGTATTATCATTATCATTACCTTTTAAATACTTGTGACTTTTTATTTTATTCTAGATCAATAATCACTTTCACATCAAGTTACATTTATTATTCTTAAAGACAATTCTTAAAATTGGATATATGTCAGTGCCTATATATTCTTAATCCGTTTCTGTTACCTGAAGGAATTCTCCCATAACACAATCATGTACGCTATTTCTGATTGTAATTGATTACAATCCTCACTGCCTTTCACTTATTGTGACTCTTCTTTGCCATACTTTCCAATTAAATCCTGTTGTTACGCGTTTACCGTCAATACACACAGCTATGCATTATATAACTTTGGAACTCACCTACTGATTGTTTTAATTTCCTGATTTTTGTGTAGTTAAGAGTTCAAACTTATCCAAAGAGAGGTCTATATTTTGCCGGCAGCTTTGTGAAGTAATCTCTAAGACCTCGGAAAGCCATGCCTACTAAGAACATATGTGTTTGCCTGCGGACCTTAAGCCACACTAGATATTCCAGCAATGTGATTTCGGGTGGACACCCTGGACCACACCAGATGGTAAAAATATAACTGAGGGTGAGGGTTTTGAGCCATGCAGCTCAGCCTACCGAGGAACTGGAAACAGAGATCAGCCACATGGAAGTCAATGTTTACTATGTAAAGGAGCCCCAAGAAAAAATCTGGACACTTAGGCTTGTGTGAGATCCCCAGGTCAGTGATACCCCATGTTTATTGTTGCACCTTTTTAGTAGGAAAGTAACATGCCCATCACTCCATCAGAAAAGAACATGGAAATCCCACGTAGGGTAACTTTCCTGGACTCTACCCTATTTGCTTTTTCCTTTATGGGAATTTAATGTGTTTCCTTTTTTTGCAATAAACTGTAATTGTGAGTATAAAAGCTTTTGGTGAGTTCTGTGAATACTTCCAGTGAATTATCAAAATTGTGGTTGGTGAACTCCTTAAACTTACAATTGATGTCAGAAGCCACGGTGGATTGTATGGACTGTGCTCCCTCTAACTTCACAGTCTAACACTTGTAACTCTTTTATGCTGATACTTTAGGTTTTTCTTACAAATATGATCAAATTGCTTGAAATCACTTGAAGTAGCTGTCCTAAAAGTCAAAGTATAGTTCTCTGTTACTTTTACTATAGACTGTGCATCTTTAAGAAAGTGCTTCTTAATAGTTGCTTGGATCCAGCTCTCTGCAAGAGAACAATTTCATTCTGCTCTGTGAAAATTTTTCTCTTATTCTATTTTATATTTCTTTGCATGTTAGTCACAGTTTCTGAATGATTACTGAATAAAATATGTCTTTATTTTATATACACATTAAGAGCATTTAGATAGTGATAATTTCCCATTCTTTTATATATGTTAATTGTATAATTCAAGATACAATTTTTATCTTTTAATGCCATGTAATTCTTGTATGCTTTCTAAGATACCAACATGTTCTCAAAAATATATTAATTAATCCATTTAATTAGCCTTCATTCATTACTCAGGATTTTTTCTTTCTGTCACTTCTGTTTGTGAGAATAAGACTAAAGAATTATTTTTTCAACAAGTCCTCTGTTGTTATTGAAAAACTTAAAAGAATAATGATAGAAAGTATTTCTCGGTCAGAGTACAGGTTGCTGGGCAGAAACAGGTACTATAGAGACATCTATCTGGAGAGATCTGGAGCAAAAGGAAAGATTCTTGCTACTCACATTTTTCTTTGCCCAAATATCATTAATGTGTTCTACTAGTTTAAACAATTAGGATATCAGAGGGTGAAGCAGGATGGGACATGTTATTGTGTTTTATATAGAAGGGAGTGGTAGAGAATGGATCCAAGAACAGAAATACAAATGACCAGTACCATTCATCCCTTTTGTTTCTAAGTATACATTCTCAAAATTGAACTTGTACATAAATATCATCCCTTTGTGGAACTCGAGACAACACCCTTATGTATGAATCATTTTTTTTTTATTTCAACACGTTATGGGTGTACAAATGTTTAGGTTACGTATATTGCCCTTGCCCCACCCAAGTCAGAGCTTCAAGCACATCCCTCCCCCAGAAGGTGCACACTACACCCATTATATGTGTATTTACCCATCCCCTCCTTCCTCTCCCATATGCCCAACACCCGATGAATGTTATTACTATATATGCACTTAAATGTTGATCAATTAATACCAATTTGATGGTGAGTACATGTAGTGTTTATTTTTCCATTCTTGGGATACTTCACTTAGTAGAATGGGTTCCAGCTCTATTCAGGAAAATACAAGAGATGCTAAATCATCATTGTTTCTTATAGCTGAATAGTACTCCATGGTTTACATATACCACATTTTATTAATCCACTCATGTATTGGATGGGCACTTGGGTTGTTTCCACATCTTTGCAATTGTGAATTGTGCCCCTATAAACATTCGAATGCAGATGTCTTTTTTATAAAATGTCTTTTGTTCTTTTGGGTAGATGTCCAGTAATGGGATTGCTGGATCAAATGGTAATCCTACTTGTATCTCTTTAAGGTATCTCCATATTGCTTTCCACAGAGGTTGCACTAGTTTGCAGTCCCACCAGCAGTGTATGAGTGTTCCTATCTCTCCGCATCCATGCCAATATTTGTTGTTTTGCAACTTTTTGGTAAAAGCCATTCTCACTGGAGTTAAGTGATATCCTATTGTGATTTTGATTTGCATTCCCTGATGATTAGAGATGTTGAGCATTTTTTCATATGTTTTTTGGCCATTTGTCTTCTAATGAAAGACAAATATGGTCATTATATAATGGTGAAGAAGAAGACATAACAATTTTAAATATTTATGCACCTAACTCAGGTGCACTCAGATTCATAAAGCAAATCCTACTTGATCTAAACAAAATAATTAACAGCAGCACCATAATAGTTGGGGACTTCAATACCCCTCTGACAGAACAAGACAGATCCTCTGCCTCCAATTTTTTTAAGTAGGTTTCTGCATGTGATTATTAGATAGGGAAGATGTCAAAGATGTTCTGTTATAGTATATTAAATATGATTTTGAGCATACACTTTGAAAATATAAAGTTGGTCCTGATAAACACAGTCACCTTTATTATGCCTCTTCTGTAGAAGAAAAATCAACCAAAAGCCATCAGCTCAACCTTTTATTAAAAGACTGCCAAAAAATAACAGCTATGAGATGACAGCTATAGGGAAAGCCAAAAGCTTAAAAGAATTTATGGAAGAGGAAACTCAAAGTTCACCTTGTGAGAATTGTTCACTGTTCAAATGCTCAAAAAGTATGAGGAAACTGAAGTTGCATTAGTAATGAAATGGGATGTAGAGGCAGAAAAGAGGGGTTATGGTTTAGCAGCTGTTAGTTGGGCAATTTTGGTTTGGCAAGAAGGGTATCAAGGAACAGCTGAAGCTAAGTTCTTACTAGTGTCAGTGAAAAGCATTTTGCATTTAGCATTTTTTGTATTACTGTCCTGTAATCCATATAACTTAAAAAATACACCCTTCACAATCTTATATCCAAGACTGAAAGCACCTAATATTTTACTCAATTTGCTAAAAGTTTGATCAGTTTTGTCCTTTGAACTACTTTAAATCTTTTTTATATCATGATTGGTATTGTCTTTGCCTATCATATTTTCCCCTCATCTTTCTTGCACAGTGGAAAAGCTATCTCAAGCCGTCTCCTGAATTCTATTTTAGTCTAAAGAATCTTTGTTGTTAGAGATACTCTTCTAATTACCCTGGTCACAGAATTCCCATTGGGTAGCAGGGCAGAACCACTTTTGTTTGGAAACTCTCAAAACTATCTAATGGTCTTTACTCCCAGCCTTCCAGGTTTCAGTTCACAGGTAATAGGCCTCCCAATTTCCTCCACATTTTCTTTCATGGGTATTTCCCCTAATAAAATCCTTGCACTTTTAATCTTATCTTTATTTTTGTTTCTCTCGGGACCTGAACTAACACAAAGCTAAATGGGGACCTGTGTCAACAACAAGAGTCAAATGTAGCCTACAAAGAAATAAATAAGAACTCTACTGAGGGAGGAAGAAATTTCAGGGGATAAATTTCAGAGTTCAAATTCAGAAACAAACTCATTATATTTCCTTGTTTCTCAAACCCGTATGATAGTGTTTCTCTAGGGTGATATTGCATGACAAACTAAGACTTAGATTACGATTTCCATTTAAGAGACTAAGCAAAAAATTAAACTGATTACTCACTGTTTGGATGAGAGGGCCACCATAGGCTTGAGAGTCCCTGCAAGTTTTGCTGAGTGTGCCAACCTCAAGATTTATTCTTTTGATTCTGAACAGTTTCCATCATTAGCCACATAGCCAACAAATTCAGTCAAGACCACAAGTGAATCATGACTGTGTAAATTCTTGCTCCCTGGAGGGTGCAGGGCTGGCTTGTTTGCTGCTTGCTACAAAGTTTTCTGTAAGCTCAGAAAGCACTGAGCTCTTGACCCTAAAATCTTCCCCCATAAGACAGTCCACTTTGTGTGTGGCTGTGATCTGTCTCTCCATGTCACATAGGGAATTAGGGGTCAGAGAGCAAGCGCAAACTTACTAACACTGGTTACTGCTTTTGTTGTGAGTAATGATGTCTTTTGTCTCTGTTTTAGGAGTCTCATGCCTCTTGTCACCATCTACACATTGTGGCAGGCTAAATTGTTAGCTTGCAAGTGGAATAAATTTAATACCCTTCTTAGTTGGTGACACTACTTTTTTTTTTGCAAATATGTTGTTTTTTCTGTGTTTCTTTTTTTAGTGAATATAGCTATTATTCCTACTACAAAACAGAAAATTTCTCAAATATCTAAGAATACCAATAAAAGTCCAGTACAGTATATAAGGAAATCAATTTTCTTAGACATTCTTTTTCTTTAAGCAGAAAATACTGTTTTAATTAACTCAATGAGACTGGTCACTATTAACTAAGGATTATCCTATAGAATTCAATGAGCCATGAGTCATGTTCAGGCTATAGTTAAGAGAAAAATAATCATGCATTTAAAAAATTATATTGATTTAGTATAATATCAGTTAATGAGTTGCCTTTTCATTCTAATGGTTTTATTCCAATCCTGCAATTTACCTTAATTAAGCATTTGGGCCAAATTATAATTTAAAGGGTTTGCACAAACCCAATTAAACTGTTCAGCTCTTGAGTATGTTTTTCTTTGAGCATAGAACCCTGCGTATGTGTGCACAAACTCCTAGGCAGTGGCTTTACAAAACTGAGCGCATGATATAATTATATTCTTCCTACTGGCATTTGATCCATCTTGATTAAGCATCCAAGTGTCCAGATGTTTTAGAAAATGCTCAGATAACTAGAGATTACATAAAAAATAGCTGGGCCAAATGAAATATTGTTTCTTCCAATAGCTAGGGAACATTTCTTAATGACTTCACAATAGAACATAACTCCAGCTCAGAAAAAAAAATCAGAAATGTAGAATTTTAATTCTTTTAAGATCTAGTTATATAAAATTATTAAACCAAAACTTCCTTGTTTAAAGCATGTGGTTTTTTAAAACATACAAATATTTAATCTTTTTGAATAGTTAGTTCCATTTGACTTTGTTACCTTCATTTTAAACATGACATGAACTAACCAAAGCCTTATTTTTCCCAGATGTACCATCATGTATTATTGATTTATTAGTAGTATTCTTCATAGCATTCAGCTTTGCACATTATGTGACACTCAAATTCTGCAGAAATTATTCTGGTATTTTAGAAATCTTAACACTTATCAGGGGGTTTTCAAAAAGGAAATCATGAATTTGATAACTAATATTTGTCAGTTTATATTGGCTGTGTCTCATCCATAAATAACATATTGGCCATGTTAAGATGATTTCTGCTTTTCACTGTTCACATTCCTGATCATTCTTTTACGGTGTAGGTATACTTTACATTACATAAAATGTGAATCTGAAAATTATGATTAAAATTTAATAAATACCCATATATATTGATGAAAGAGATAATAGAGAACCAAAAGGGCTGTGAGGTTTGAAATTAGATAAATCTGAATTTCAACCTATGTTCTGCCACTTAAAAACTACTGTGTTATGTCAAGAAAATTACATGGCTTCTCTCATTCCTCAACCTCCCCAGGTGTCAATTGAGGTTACCAACTACTTCCCAAAATTATAGTGAGGATTAGAGATACCATGTGTAATGGGTCTATAATGTGTGCAGAAAATTATAGGTTCTCAATAAAAGATCTCTATTGTTACAAATTTACTTGTAAAACTATCTTCTTTCTATTTTATTTAATTTTTAATATAAAAATTAAATTATCAAATGTGCAAAAAATTAATTTAGTAATATGAATTAATCAACTCCTATTATCACTTTAATCAAGTTTTTTGTCACAGTCTTCTCATTTTATCACAATTACAATTATATGCATCTATAAATCATCCTGTTCTAATTTATAAAATGTGATTTACTTGAACACAATTTTGTATTTAGAGAGAAATTCCAACTTATATTTTATAGAATATATACATAGGAATGGAAACATTTATAATTCTAGTTAGGAAAAACTGTTAAAAGATGATTATTTTACTACTTTTACACATATATACCTGTTGATGTGCTGCTGATGTTTTCTTTTTTTACATAATCACATTTTGTACATCAGACTTGAAAGTTCAGATAAGCCAATGATATTTTCAACAATTTTAAAAAATTTAGTTCTAAGCTTCTTTCTAAAAATATTTTATTTTTTTCTTATTTCCATTTGCCATTGTAAATTCTATGAGACAATAAATTCCTAGATAGAAACCCTAAATAGATAAAAAGAGAAACCAAGAATACCTGGGAAGGTAGAATACCTTTGGCAAAAATGTATTTCTAGATAAAATGCGCCAAATAGAGCAAGAAGGCAGGCAAGATATTTAAAACTTCTCAATGTTCCCTGGGTGTGTGGCAACAAAGACACACTGAAAAGACTGTATGGTCTTTGTCATTTAAGTTTTAGACTCTTTATCTGAGCATGAGAAAAATCCCCATTCTTGTGGGGCACCATCTGCAGAAATGTGGCCACATCAGAGAAAGCACAGTAGATGCCAGCATAGAAAAAAAGCAAGGATGAGATGAGAGAAGCCACACTGATGTGGACCTCCTGAAGCCCAGGGAACAGCCCAAGAGCCAAACCATTGTTCTCTACTGCCATGAAAACATGTAAACAGAATCTTACATGCAAATGTCAATGAGGCTATAGTTAAGGATAAACAAGAAGGAAAAACTAAGTTTCCAAGAATATAAGTACATGGTTTTAAGTAAGGATACATTTAAATACAAAAGTATTTGTTGTTATTTCCATAATTATTTCACAGAAGTCATGCTTTTGCTAATTATATCTTAAATATATGTGTCTATAATTAGGGAACCATAAATCCCAGTTTGTGCAAGATAGTCCTGGTTTATGCCTGTCGTCCGATCATAGATCTTAATTAACTTAATAGACCCCATGTTATGTGCAAAGTGTCCTATTTGAAATATATATTATTATGGTCATTCCACATATTATTATATTTTCTTTGTATTGTGCCTTTATGTTGTTCATATAGTCTGCACTTTTATAAATAATATATAATACTACTTTTGGGTTTAGTTTTGATTTGTGAGAATAAAAATAATATTTGATGTTTAATGCATGATGAATATATCATATATGCCACTCATGACCTTGAAAATAAGTTAAAAATTATTTTGTTACAGGTTCATTTATAATTTTACTTAAAGTCATTCTCATACAATTTTTGAATTAAACTTATTCATAGCTCTGTGCCCAGGAGAATTGTAACATAATTACTACAAGAAGTAAAGTAGCCTCCTGAAGATGAAACAAATAGTTCTAATCCATTATACACTAACCAATTTGTATTCCCATTGATCTAGCATCTATCCAGGAGTATTTCTATAGCTGGAGGAGAAAATACCAACCTATTAGTTTGGTGCAAAAGTAATTGCGATTTCAGACTGTGAATTTTAAATCATTACAACTAGTCTCAAACACATCTTTATTTATCAAAATAGGAACCATTAATTACAATCAATACATTTTTGCCAACGAGAAATAAGTTTGTTTATTCCTATAATGTAAAAATCTGTGCTTCGGGATTTGACGAACTCTTGGGAAGAATTTTCTGCATCCTGCTGGTTGTGGAAGCATTTTCCCTGCAAAATGTTGTCAAGATGCTGGAAGAAGTGGTAGTCAGTTGGTTAGAGGATAGATGAAATGGAGGATGAGGCAAAACTTTGTAGCCCAATTCCTTGAACTTTTGAAGTGTTGGTTGTGCTACCTATGGTCGGGCATTGTCATGAAGAATTGTGCCCTTTCTGTTGACCAATGCTGGCTGCAGGTGTTGCAGTTTTCAGTGCATCTCATCAATTTGCTGAGCGTACTTCTCAAATATAATGGTTTCAACGGGATTCAGAAAGCTGTAGCGGATCAGACCAGCAGAAGACCACCAAACAGTGACCATGACATTTTTTTGGTGTAAGTTTGGCTTTGGGAAGTGCTTTGGAGCTTCTTCTCAGTCTAACCACTGAGCTGGTCATCACCAGTTGTCATATAAAATCCACTTTTAGTCACAATTCCATTGAGAAATGATTTGTTGTTGTTGTGTACAAGAGAAGACATCTCGAAAGGATTTTTTTGATTTGTGGTCAGCTCTTGAGGCACCTACTTACAGAACTTTTTCACCTTTCCAATTTGCTCAAATGTCAAACAACCATAGAATGGTCACCATTGAATTCTTCGGCAACTTCTTGTGCAGTTGTAAGAGGATCAGCTTCCATAATTGCTCTCAATTGGTTCTTGCCAACTTCCCATGGCTGGCCACTGTGCTCCTCATCTTCAAGTCTCTCATCTCCTTTGCAAAAATTCTTGCATCACCACTGCACTGCACGTTTGTTAGCAGTTCCTTGGCCAAATACGTTGTTGATGTTGTGAGTTGTCTCCATTGCTTTACGACCCATTTTGAACTCAAATAAGAAAATTGCTCGAATTTGCTTTTTGTCTAACATTATTTCCATAGTCTAAAATAAATACAAAATAAACATCAAGTAATAAGTCATTAACAAAAAGCATAAAGTAAGAATTGCACATTAAAATGATATATAACATAACCACATTTATTTAGGAATGTATTCCAATATCAAACAGTAAATGTCAACGATGCTAAAATATTTTTACACCAACCTACATAGTTTCAGTAGATTTTATTTTTGGCCATGCTGAAACTTCAGGTGTTCACCTCTGATCTCATAAACCATCTCCTCTACCAGACTATTTTCCATTTCAGTGAATAACAACAATAAACAAATTCCACTACACAGAGTATTTTATTTTACAGCAATTGGAACAGAATGAACAGTGTATTTTAATAACTCGAATATTTTCATTACATTGAAGCTCAGTAATTGGTTCTCAAAATGATTCTCCTGCCTATTATAAATGTCCAAAATTGAAAGCAAAGAAGAGACACCTCAAACTATCTAGGTAGCTTGGCATTTATGGTAATGTCATTTGCCAGAAATTTTTCAAGAGAATATAATGGATATTGTCATATGGAACCAAATTGTGTCAACTGCAGTGTTCCTGATAATTAAAAAGATTGGTCACAGGTGTAAATTGGAGTACACAAGAAAAACAGTAAAAATCAGGTTTTTAGTCATAAAGCAGTGGCACAAAGAATAAAACACTACATAGGAAAAACAGCTGCACACCTGCTTCATGCTTTATGAGCATCATGAGTATATTTGATGCTCAATTAAATCATCATAACTATAATTAAGGGTGCCACCCTCAAGAAATAATATCTTAACTTTAATTATCTGTCCAGGAGTTACTACTCTGCTTTGCATAGATATGAGCAATAATGTTTAATCATAAAACAATAAACCAAATTTTAAAACTACCTTGAAGATATTTTCTAAAATAAATAAAACAATTGTTCATTTTGTCTACCTTTATTTTTGTAAGAATCTCTTACATGGAATTTATATGTTTATATAAAGTAAAATAACTTTACTATATATATACATATATATATATATTTACAGTTAAATAACGAATAGAGGTTGCTCAGAATCATAAAAGTTTTTATTTAATTTAAAAAGAAATTTGAATGGTGTATTCCTGAATTACTTTTATTACATTATTAGAGGTCATTAGGTTTATTAGAGGTTGGGGTGATTTACAACCTATTTAACATTTCTCCTTAAATTAACTGCTTTCCTCTCTCTAAGGTTTCATCATATGGTAGTTATGTAATCCTTCTGAATTAATGAATCTTTTTGACCTCAGTTTTTTTTATTTATAAAATGGGGAAAATAATGACATCTCCTCATCAGGACAATTTTGAAGAGCCAAATTGGTTAGTAAATTCCTAATATATGTGGTATTAGGTCAATACACAGTCATTCCTTCTTGTCCCAGGGTTCCACATCCATAGACTCAAGCAACCATGGATCAAAAATATTCCAGAAAAAAAATACAAAATAAAAATACAACAATAAAAATGCAAATAAAGTATAGTATACCAATTATTTACATAATATTTATAATATATTAACTATTACAAGCTATGTGGAGATGATTTAAAGTATATGGGAGGATGTGTATGGTTATATGAAAATACTAGACTATTTTATATAAGGGATTTGAACATATGTGAAATTTGTGTTTGCAGGCGGGTCCTGGAACCAATACCTCAGTGATATCCAGGGATGAATGAATGTATGTAGCAGTAGTTTGAAGATAAAACCAAGATTTTTAAAAAGGTTAAAGTAGTTATCCAGGGTGCATACTAAAATAATATGTTAATAGTTTAAAAATAATATACAAATTAAAGTTCATACCTTATAGATTGATTACGCTAAAGCCAGTTTTATGATTTGGTTGCAAGTTTAGGTGTTAGGTATATCATTAGTATTAATAACAAGGGAAAATAATAGGTAGTTCAGGACTCAAAGGTATAAAAATCCGATACAATAAATCCATGCGTGTGTTGGGGGTAGGGGTGGGGATCATTTTTGTATGTGAATATAAAGGGTTGTGTGTGTGTGTGTATTGTGTGTGTTCACACTCATGCCATCTATTTGTGTAATTTTTTATTGAGATATTGGTTGGAGTGTGGCATTGGCTCATAGAGAAATCTGTAGTCAAGTGGGTAAAACACAGAAATTGACATCAGTGTTTAGATCCACGTGTGAACCATCAGGAAGACTGTGCAAACTATTTCTCTTACAAAATTCCTTCTGCAGTCATAAACTTGATATTCTGTGTTTCTTTAGGAAATCAACAATTAGTTTATCTACTGTGAGTCCCTCATTTATACATATCACCACATGTAAGCTTCTTTAAACTCTCCAGGGAGATTTTATATTTTGTAAGCACCAAAGCTATTCCCTTGGTGACTGACATTGTAATGAAAAAGTCTGGGACAAGTCTTCCGAGGGAAGTTGAACAATTATTTATGTAACAATAAACTCTCCCTTTTAAAACACCAGGAATGTCTAAAATTGCATAATATTGTCTCAGTTTTCAAATGGATTAATTAAATTGAAATAGTTAATTTAAAAATAACAATTATGTTTAAATAAATACTGCTTGTGTTATCTTATCCCAGAAATTCACATAGGCTACCTCACACAGCTTAATCTTCTTAATATTCAGCAACAACGGAGCGGATCAAAATAATTCCTTTCTTTTATTTAATTTTCTAAAATATGAATTTAATTTTTGTTTAAAAAATTTTAAAATATTATTTTAAACTATATATAATATGGCGGAATTTCTAGAAATGACTATAACTCCACTGGGCATTAAACAGCTGATTTATAAACATTATTCGCACATACTCATTAACCAAGAAGTACAAATACTTAAAAGCTTAAAGATAAACTAAAGAAAAATCTGAAAATAGGCAGTTTTATTTGGGAAACAGGGATCAAATAAAAGCTCTTAGGGAGGTGTTTAGTGTAATTTATCTGTAGATAAAGCTGATTTAGTGCTTCAGACTTCTATACTTAGCCCGAGGCACCAGCCTCACTAGGGAGAGAGAAAATAGTGCCCTATATCTCAAATTAATGTTTCAAAAGTACAATATCCTCAAAGAAGAGTTCAAAGATTTTTAGATCATTTTTATTTTATGGTTAGAAAATAACAAATGTAATTTTATACTTAAAGTTTAATTTCTTTTTGAATACTTTGAATTTCTCAATATCTTCAATTAAGTCAAATAAGAATGGATAGAATTAATATATGAAGTCTTGCCATAGTTCTGGTATTTTTAAAAATAACAATAATAACAAGTCAGTGACTGTGTTACTACTGAATATGAATTAATTATGGATAAATTTAAATTTATAGTCAATTATAAGCTATTTATTATATTTTGGCAATTTGAAATTATATTTCAAATTAAATTTGTTAATTCATAAATCAAAATACAAGAGGTTTTTGATATTTGTTTATTTTATATAACATAAACTGCTAAAAACAGCAAAATATTGACATAATAGACTCATCATTCCTTTTAAGCTTCTGCTAAAGGTAATGCTCGAACACTTGTTTAAAAAAATAAAAAGCCCAAGACCTCTCTTTGACATCCAAAGCCCAGCTGAAATATCTTTGGTTTTTCTTTTTAGGCTTATTAAAACCTATCCTTTATCCCTCCACTCCCCTCCCTCCACACAAGCCCAACAAATGCAAGTACTACAAGTCATCTTTGGAACATGCTTAAATATTTCTTTTTCAATAAGTTTCTGTCAACACAATATTAAATAAGTCATGATAATGAAAAGCTGAATAATAACAAGCTAACATTTAATGAATGTTAAGCTCTAGGCACTGAGTAAACTGTTATATATTTATCATTCAATTTTAATACAACAATTCTGCAAGTTAAATATTATTGTCCCTATTTTACAAATAAGAAGACAAGACTTAGGGAAGTTGAGTAACTTGTTTAAAGTCATAAAGCCAATAACTGGTAGATTTAGTATTCTAATTTGGATCTATTCTAATTAACTATATTATATTGCCTGTATGCATTATTTGAGAATAAAACGAGCTGCAAAATTGAAACCTATGAAAACTTGGATATTGTCTGTCTATTTATCACCATATTTTTCATTTCATAGAACAGTGTGTGGTATTCAATAAACATATGTAGAATCAATGGGAATACCCAAGACATTAAGAGTCCACAATGATAAGTTTTTGTTCTAATCCATTTGCTTTAACCAGTCTTAACTCAGGGATAATATTTCCCCCCAAGATTTCTCCTGCCTTTGTTCCTCTCTGTTTCAGCTTTGAGCAGACCCTCAATGCCTCATGCTTCCTAAATAGCCATATCGATTTCATTTTCTGGCATTTTATTCATTGGCAGAGATCTGTAATCCTTAACAAGTTATTTATCAGTAGCACTCAATTTTCTTGGTAAGAGGACACAGAAAATAATATATCTAAGTTTTTTAAGAGATTTGTTCACCTGAAGAAATATGGAAATCTCTGGGTTCACTGAAAAATGGATCTACAAAGCCTCTTGTCATCCTCTGTACACAACAGAGAAACCAAGCCTCGAATTCTTGCCTAGGAAGCAAGAAATTAGTGGAGGGAGCATCATGGAGAAGACAACCCTTTCTGGTGTGGTGAGCACAGTGCAGTAGAATACAGAGCTTTGGATATAACTATCTCTTATAAGATCAGAAACCTGTGCCTGAAGCTCTTTTTTTTCTCATTTTTCACTTTCCTTTCCTTTCCATTTTTCTCTTTCCTTCTGTCCTTTCTTCTTTGCTTGGAATAGTTTTTGTTTTTATTTTTTTGCATATTCTGGTGCCCTGGGGTGGTAACCACAAATCATCCTCCCTCCCTCCCTGTCTCTCCTCTCTCTCTCTCTCTCTCTTCTTTCTCTATTGCTCTCTCTCTGTTTCTCTTTAGACAACTTTGAGGTGCTTTTAGAGTTGCATAAAAAAAACCAACACCCTATAAAAATAAATCTGATTAATTTTTCCAATAATCTTTATAAGTAGCAAGTGTATAGCATTAAAAAATTCATATAAGAGAATAACATTCTTTTTCATTTCATATTAGTGATTAAGGTCAAAATTCCATTTGTTTGTATCATTTATGATTTGTTTTGTTTTGTTTTGTTTTCTCGCTCTTATATCTAGAAAACCCCAAAGATTCTGCCATGAGACTACTGGAATTGATAAACAAATTCAGCAAAGTCTCAAGTTACAAAATCAATGTACAGAAACCAGTAGCATTCCTACATGATTTCTTTAATCAGTGTTTCGTAGTTCTCCTTATAGGGAACCTTCACCTCTTGGTTAAGTGTATTCCTGGGTGTTTTATTTTCTTTGCAGCTATTGTAAATAGCATTGAGTTTTTAAAGAGACTCTCGGTTTGACTGTTATTAGCTACAGAAATGTTACTAATTTGTGTGTATTAATCTTGTAATATGAGACTTCACTGAATTTATTTATCAATTCTAGGAGGCTTTGGGAGAAATTTTTAGGGTTTTCTAGATAGAAGATCATGTCATTGGAAAAGAGGGATCATTTGATCTCCTTTTTTCTAATTTGGATGTCCTTTATTTCTTTCTCTTGCCTGATTGCTCCCAGCACTATGTTGAATAGAAGTGGTGACAGTGGGCATCTTGTCTTTTTCCAGTTCTTAGAGTGAATGCTTTCAACTTCACAGTAAGGTTAGCTGTAGGTTTGTTATATATGGTTTTTATTATTTTGAGTACGTTCCTTCTATGCCAAGTTTTTTGGGGATTTTATTAAAAAGGGATGTTCGATTTTATCAAATTCGTTTTCTGCATCTCTTGAGATGATTGTATGGTTTTTATTTTCAATTGTGCTTATATTGTGGATCACATTTTCTGATTTGTTTATGGTGAACCATCCTTGTATCCTGGGATGAAACCTACTGGATCATGGTGAATTATCTCTTTGATGTGCTGTTGGATTTGTTTTGCTGGTATTTTATATAGAATTTTTCCATCTATGTTTATGAATGATATTGGTCTGTAGTTTTCTTGTGTCCTTTCCTCACTTTGATATCTGGGTGATACTGATTTTGTAGAATGAGTTAGGGGAGGATTCATTCCTTCTTGATAATATAGAACGTTTTCTGTAGGACAGGTGCCAGCTCTTGGTAGGTCTGGTAGAATTAAGCTGTGAATCCATCTGCTTTTATCCTGGGCTTTTATTCATTAGGAAATTTTTTTATTAGTCTTTCAATCTTGCTATTCATTATTGGTCTCTTCAGGATTTCTACTTCTTCCTGATTCAAGCTTGGTAGGGTGTGTGTTTCCAAAAATGTATCCATGTCCTCTAGATTTTCTAGTTCGTGTGTATAGAAGTTTTTATGGTAGTCTCAGATGATATTTATATCAGGTATAATGTCTTCTTTTTCATTTCTGATTGAGCTTATTTGAATCCTTTCTCTTCTGTTTCTATTTAATCAAGCTAGTGGCCTATAAATTTTGTTTATCATCTCAAAGAATCAAATTTTTGTTTCATTTATCCTTTGTATTTTTTTAAATTTCCATTTCATGTAGTTTTGCTCTGATCTTTTTTATTTCTTTTCTTCTGCTAGGTTTGGGTTTGGTTTGTTCTTTTTTTTCTAGTTCCTTGTGGTGTGACATTATTTTGTGAATTTGTGATCTTTCTCTCTTTTTGATGTAGGCATTTAGTGCTATGAACTTCCCTCTTAGCACTACTTTTATTGTATCATGGAAATTTTGTAGCTTTTTTACTTTTTTCATTCGGTTTGAAAATTTTTTTGATTTCTATCTTTGATTCATCATTGATCCAAGGATTGTCTAACAGCAGATTGTTTAACTTCCACATATTTGTGTAGTATTTAGAATTACTTTTTGAATTGATTACTAGTTTTATTCCACTGTTTTCTGAGAAGGTACATGGTATGATTTAAGTTTCTAAAAATTTGCTGAGACTTGTTTTGTGGCCTAACATATGATCTAACTTGGAAAATGTTCAGTGATGAAAAGAATGTATATTCTGCAGTTCTGGGATAAAATGTTCCGTAAATGTTTCTTAGGTCCATTTGTTCTAGAGTCCCATTTAAGTCTAGTGTTTTTTGATTTTCTGCCTTGATGATCTGTCTAGTTCTACCAGTGAAATGTTAAAGTCCCTGGCTATTATGATGTTGCTATTTATTTCTTTTACTTATTTCTAAGTCTATTATTTGTTTTATGAATCTGGGAGTTCCTGTGTTAGGTGCATTTATATTTGGATTGTTATATCTTTTTATTGTATCAATGTCTTTATCATTATGTAATAACCACCTTTGTATTTTTTTACATTGTTGATTTAAGGCTTATTTTATCTAATACTGTTAAAATGTCCATATTTCCCAATGTAATTTACAGATTCAATGAAATTTCCATAAGATACTAATATTATTTTTCATAGAACTAGACATAATAATTCTAACTTACATATGAAATCAAAAAAGAGCCTCAAAAGCCAAAGAAATCCTAAGTAAAAAGAACAAATCTGGAGGCATCATACTACCTGACTTCAAATTATACTATAAGACTATAGACACCAAAACAGCCTGGCACTAGTATAAAGGTAGATACATAGATCAACCAAACAGAATTGAGAACCTACAAATACAACCAGATAGCTAAAACCAACTGAATTTTGACAAAGCAAAAACTTACGCTAGAGAAAAGATGTCCTGTTCAACAAATCATGCTGGGGAAACTGGATACCCACATGCAGAAGAATGAAACTGTATCCCTGTCTCTCACCATACATAAAAAATACCTCAAAATGCAACAAAGACTTAAATATAAGACCAGAAACCATAAAAAAAAAAAAAAAACAACTAAAAGAAAACATAGGAAATACTCTTCTGGTGATTGGCCTAGGCAAAGAATTTATAACTAATACCCCAAAAGCAAATGCAGCCACAACAAAAAGAAATAAATGTGACTTAATTAAACTAAAATGTTTCTGCATAGAAAAAGAAATAATCAGCAGAGTAAACAGACAAAATATAAAATGGGAGAAATTTTTATTAACTATATATCCAACAAAGGACTTAAATCTTGAATTTACAAAGAACTCAAACAACTCAACAATAAAAAAACAAAGAACCTCATCAAAATGTGAACAAAAGATATGACTAAATTATTTTCCAAAGAAGATAAACAAATCACCAAGAACATATGAAAAAATGGTCAACATCACTAATCATCAGGGAAATGCAAATTCAATTCACAATGAGATACTAATTTATTCCTTTCAGAATGCCCATTACTAAAAAGTCAAAAATCAATAGATGTTGGTGTGGGGATGAAGTGAAAAGGGAATTGTTAGAGAATCTTGGTGGGAATGTAGATTAGTACAATCTCTGTGGAAAACAGTATGGAGATTCCTCAAAGAACTAAAAGTAGACCTACCATTCAGTTGAGTCAGAAATCCCACAACTTTCCCCAAAGGAAAAGAAATCATTATATAAAAAAGACACCTGCACTCATATGTTTCTCAGAGCACAATTTACAATTGTAAAGATATTGGATCAACCTAAGTGCCCATCTACTGATAGAGATAAAGAAAATGTGCTATGTGTGTATATGTGTGTGTGTGTATACACACACACACTGTGTATACACATGCACACACACACACACAGTAATTTGAATGGAAATGGAGACCATTATCCTAAGCGAAGTGTCTCAGGAATGGAAAAACAAACACCACATGTTCTCACTTATAAATGGGAGTTAAACAATGGGCATATATGATCATAAAATTGTATAATGGATATTGGAAACCAAGAAATGACCTGAAGTATGAGGTCAAGGTAAAGGAAAATGTAGAGGGAAGAAAAGATCTTCAGGAGTTTATAAAATATGATATACAATGATTCATGAATATCATGGGGGGGAGGAAAGAAAGACTAGACATGACGCTTAAATATTCAATGTGGCTGAATGGGAATGAAACACACCCATAGGAAAAGGGATTAGTTTATTTTATCTCACATTTAAAGTTATCGATTAGACATCCCTATTAAAAATTCTTCAGGTAATTAAAAAAGTAGTTCTGATATTCAAGTGAGAAGTCATGGTAGAGTCATGCTAGGCACTGGAAATAAACCAAATGTATTGCCATCAAGAGTGTCCTAATTGGGTTGAAACAGCTACTCCTATTGTAGGTAGAAATAGCTATGTAACCAAATCAATGCACTAAAGTGTATAGATACTGTGACAGAAGCAGGGTTTTCAGTAAGTAAAAGCCTTCACTGAGGCATTGATACTAGACATGAGACTCAAAAATAAGTGCAGTGACACTTAGGAAGAGCTCAAGCATGGAAGAGATCAGGGTGGGTAAGCCAGATCATGAAAATAACACCGTACACCCTGCAATGTGGACTATTGTAGTATCTTAAGGAGACCATATTGCTGGTAAATATTTTAAAATATTAACAATTTTCTCCATATTACTTTCTCCCATTTGCCTCAATCAGAAAGCTATTCTGTACAAATTGCCAATGTAAAGGAGGTGACTTCACTTCCTAGATAGAGAATTAAGGAAGCATCAATATTACAGAAACAAACAAAAAAAGTGTTACTTGATGTGTTTAAAAGAGAGGAATTCAGATAGTCTTACTGAGGTCCTCTGTGCTCCTGCATGACACAGGGCATATAGACATTCTGACACAGAGCAGCAGAATGATTTCTAAGTGTTTAAAAATAGAATAAAAACAAAACAGAAGATGTACAGAGTGCTGCCAGACCTAAGGGGCCCATGTAGCCACGGTCCTGAAGCATCTCCAACGTCACCTGTCTAGGCAGACAACACAGAAGACAACAAACCCCCACCTCTAGTAGTTTGCATTGCACATTAGAGATATCAGCTTCCACATCTCAACTTGCTCGTTTTATTCAGGTTACAAACAACTTCAGTTCTTTCAAATACTGAAAATACAACAACAAATAAACCTTTTATTTGACTCTGCATTTTCCTGAAAGAATTTCAAAATCAGGATCATGAATTCCCAATAATTTCAATTGCTATATTTATGTTTTTGGCACTCATTCAATTCTTTAATGTGTCATGTAGATGTTACTTAATATTAGAAACAAGGAAGTCTCTCATAAAGAAAGAAGTATTTCAGCAAAGCCTAACTGCATAACTATCTGAGTAAGATTATGTCTTGATCTATCAAAAAGAAAAATGAATGGGTTAAAATATCTTTAGGTTGATTACACAGTACACATAACCTCGTGTACTATTTTTGGGTGCAATGATAAAGTACTTACATGAGAAATTATATCTTATAAAATTTCACTCAATAAAAGCCAAATTAAATATCTAAATATTAATATTGAAGAGGCACTCTACAAAAGAAGGCCTAAAAATAAAATAAAAATGTCTTTGACACATTAGGAAAACTTTTGATACCTTTTTTTCCTTTTTATGTTTCCCTTCATATCTGAAGATAAAGTGTAAATTGATAATACATTATAAAATAATCTTCACAAATCTATAATAATAGCAGTCTAGAACAGATTATGGTATTATGGATTACCCAGTAAATAATGATCAGTTTTAATGAAATGGGACAATGAGACTTGTTTGACCTTCCCATTTCTATATGTCCTTCCAGAGAGTCACAGTAATATCTCTGTTCAGTCATTCCCTGTAACTTAATGATTTTAGGATCTTTAACTCTGCAGGAAGAAAAAAACTCTAGAAAATTTAATCCTATCAATAAAATTAAGTTAAATGGTAAGGCAAAGCAGTAAAATTTCATGACAATATTTGAATTAGAACCTGATTTATCTGTAATATCAACTGCAGGTGGAAAGTGAGAGTATGCCCGCATACCAGTCTAACAAAAAACATGTTAAAAATAACATTGTTAACATTTTAATTAACAAAATAATTAAAATAAGAGTATTTTTCCTAAAAAACATTTTTTAAAATGTAATTTAAACAGAGAGAGGCTGACACATATATATAAAATGGAAAATATTTGGAGAAATATATTTGTAGGACTAAATGATCACTGAAAGTTTGACTGTGTCATTTTACTAAAATATCTATTTGAATGAGTTAACTATAGTTTGAGATAATGTGGGATCATGTAGGTTTTGCCATAGGTGAAGATACTAATAGCTTTTAAAGTTGTAGCAAATATTCCATCAAAATAAAAATGAATAAATCAAGATCAGTAAGTTTCATATTAATACTTCTTATACAGTGCCCTAAAAGTTAACAAATTGTATCAAATAAATTCCATGTGTATGATTTGCCTCAATAAATGCGCTAAAGTAGACTGAGGCTAACTTTTCTCTCCTAAAAGAGTTAACATTTTTCTTTTATTTTTGCTACAATAAAAATGGAGTCATATTTTAACTTTCAATGTCATATTGCCAATATCTAATTTTTATTGTCTCCTCTACTATAAAGCATGTCCTCTTCTTGTCAAGCTCAAAAGGGCACTATGATAAACCTTGCATTGCATTGGTTTATGATCATTTTTCTGTCGACATCTATCACAAAACTGCAAAAAGAATGTCTTTCCTACAGTTAACTCATGAAGCTATTATATAATCAGCACTTACTATGACTGAATATCACTGCTCAAAATTGCATTTATGAGGAAAATAAAAAAGAGAGACTTGTCTGTTCTTATTAGAGATGTGCAATAAGATATATATGTCAAGTAATAATTTTTCAAAAAAAATCCCACATTTAAAAGCAAATTTGTTGAATTATCTAAAAGTATAATAAGTAGTAAGAATAGAACAAATGAGTCAACTTCAAACCTGAATTTAAACATTGCTTTATAGTTTCATAAAGCTAGTGAGATTTTATGTCTTCAGAGGAAGCTGGCGTTTTGGGCAATTTAATAGGGAGATTGAGAGAGAAAAATCAACTAGATTATGAATGACAAACAGACCAGATGAACAAACTCTGTATGACAGAAATATTAAAATATTGCACTCTAAGAAACTGAAAGACAATGAAACTTAGTAAACTTGCCAAGTGAATATTCCATGGCAGAGATACAGAAAATCAGTGTCATTCTCTTTCCACTTCTCATTTTTTAGGTGACCTGAAAATGCTTAGTCTTGAAATTAGACTGCCCTGGGTTGAGTTTTGCACTCTGCTGCTTTCTTACTAGTGCTGTGACACTGTGACTATAATTTATATTGCTTGTCCTTTAATTTCATGATTGTTCTAATGATACAGGCTTGGTGAGTGGATTAGAGCTATTTTTACAAGTGTGTATTATCATGGCTGGTGATTCTTAATTTTATTATGATGACAATGGACATGAAGATAGATTAAAGAATAGTATTAATGAGTCTAGTTTAAAATTTCTGGTCTCATCTCAAAGAGCCCCCTTTGATTTCAAAGTTATATCAAATCATAAAGAACCATTTAGAGACCCTCTCTGAAATTATCCTGAGTAGAGAGCTTCTTAAATGGTATATGTGGAAATGGCCTATGTGTTCCCTCAGGATTAGATTTTAAAAGATGCCTCTTATCTACGTGTATAAAGGAGTTTTTCTTTTTATGCTTTGTTAAGTTTGTGTTTCACACTTTAATGTCAGAGGAATTACAGCCTCATAAAACAAAGAAAAAGAACACAGACAACTAAAAGTAAAATGATTCCAATTGAAGAAAAAGGAGTTGATTTTTGTCTTAAGCAACTAAGGTACAACTTGAAGTAACTTTAGAATTTACTTTTTTAAAATATTTAGTCTAGGGACAGTTAACTCAAAAGAGTGCGGCAGGAACATTGTCAAGCCCCCCTTTCTGTTTTTGTTCGTTGCTTATATTTCTCTGAGTTTGTCAATCTCATATTTTTAATTCAGCTTTCTCCATAGAACTGGAACCATGCTCACGAACAGCCATGAAATCAAATATCTTTAGCAATGTTACTCATGCAAAACATCCATTCTCAGATTTAAAACCCTTAAAGACAGTTTCTAGCTGGCTTAGGTTGGATTATTTTTATCAGCCCTGGAACAATTAACAAGACCAGATATTGGAAACCAGCAGAAATGTCCCAGTCTTTAGATCATTTGCCTATTACTGGGAGTGATTACGAGTCCATTTTTCACACTCCAATAGAAGAACAGTTTTGTCTAACACTACAAACAGTGGCTTAGAAAGAGTAAGTGTTTATCTTACACAACAAGAGCTCCCACTGGATGAAACTTTACCTTTGTCAACAAGAACCCATGTCACTTCCATTGTCTCCTCCATTAGCGTTTGCTAGCGGCTTTCATTCCCATGGGTTGGAAGACGGAGTCGCACCTCCAGGTATTACATTTTCATTTCCCAAAAGAGAAGGGAGAAAAAGGGAATGAACAAGGAATAAATAAAGAGGGAACAAGCAAGTAGTATTTCCTTTTATAAAAACTTTCCCAAATGTCTGACCCAGCAACTTCTTAAAGTCCACTGGCCAACACTGGATGGTTCGTAATGGCATTCTCTAGCCTCAAATTAATTTGAAAAAATAAATATTTTTATATAGCTTATTTATACCTAAGAAAAAATAGAGTTCTTATTAGTAGAGAAAGAGAGATTAGTGATTAGATAGGCAACTACTTGTATTGAGAGACTATCACGGCATAAATATATGATCTATAATTTACAACCCACACAGGCATTAAATTGACATCTGATGTTACAATGGAAACAGTAATCAAAAATCATGGTACCTACATCTAGATAAATCTTGAAAAAATTACCAATGATCATGGACAATTTAGAACTGATGTCTGAAAAAGATTTCAATTTGTTACATGTTATGTATTCCTTCTTGTTTATTCCACATAACCAATTTATGATGTAGGAATATCTTGTTTTATAGATTAGAAAGCTAACTTTCATAGAACTGAAGTGACTTTCCCCAAGACCTGCAAATAGAAAACATCAGAGTGAAGAATTTAACCCAGATATTTTAAATTTCACATCTCTTTTTTGTTCACCATGTTTTTTTTCCCCCCATTCATACATTTTACACTGAACTATTTTGCCTTTTGTTTCTCCCTCTGGTGTACATTGATGTTCATTTCAATGGAACTCAAGTTTCAAAAAAATATAGTTATAGATTGAGTTATAAAGATACATAAAAGTCTGATTAATTCTGAAGACTGTTTTTGAATGGGAATAAAATATTTTGAAATTTTTCTTAAAGGGAAAGAAACACAGTTTAAGTTCTTACATTAAAGTAAAATTCAATTTTACTAATGCTTTTATATGTGGCTACAACTGTGGAAGTTCTATAGAAATCTAAACTTATTAATATAGTTGTTTCCATCAAGAAAATAATGAACAAGGGGCTTTCCTGACACCATGAAATAATTAGAAAAGATATAAAATGTCTTATTTAAAAAGTGAGACAAGAAACACTGTGTAGTAAGACAAGAAACCCACTTTATTTAGTAGTCTCTAAAATTCTTTTAGAATTTTGTCTTTTGCTAGATAATTTATGAACAAAGTATCTATAAATAACATTGATTAAGCATTGCTGTTCTTGACATGTAGATGCAAATTGTGTTTGATCCTCCCTAGTGATTGGATTTGAGAAGAAATCATTTGTCACATCAATGTGCTATTTCAAGAATTAGAAATTTTGTATCTTATTTGCTCCAATAAAGAGAGCAAATCCAAAATGCAACAATAATTGGGGTTACTGCCTGGTTATGTTTATGGTAGTCCTCCTCCATTTTTCAAGATCCATTTGGTTTCTTGGTGGCACTCATCTTTGAATTCCTCTCTTTTGCAAGGCTGTTTATTTTTCAACATTTAATTTTATTCATCCATATATAAATAAGAAAATCTTGTCATTTTTAACAATATGGATGAATCTAGAAGACATTGTGCTAAGCGAAATAAGCCAGACACAGAAAGACAAATAATGTATAATCTCACTTATATGTGAAATCTATTATAAAAATGTTGAACTCATGGATACAGAGAGTAGAACAGTGGTTTCAGGGGTTGAGGGACAGGGGAAATGGGAAGATGTTGATCAAAGGGTACAGACTTTCAGTATAAGATGAATAAGTTATGGTGATGTAATATACATCAATCCTATTTCTGATTACTATATTGGTTGATGTTAGAAAAGTCAGTTTCAGGATTTTCCTCAATCGTGATCTTTCCTACTATAATTTCTCATTTTTCCTATTTCTTCCCATAAATTTCAGGGAAAGTTGGGGTACTAGATTCTCAGGCTCATGAACTCAAATGTTCCTCAGACAGATCTCAGAGAGATGAATTTTGTCTCCTTTGTAGCTCCAGATTTATGATCAGATATTTATTTAAATATAAATATATATTTGAAATATTTTTTTCTGCACAGTCTGCCTTTCAAATATTCCATTGTAGCCCACAGCTTTTATGATTTCTTAGAATTGATAGTTGGCTGCCCTGGGTCCACCACTTTATTTTCCTAAAGTTTCCAGTACTTATAACAGCAACCATCCCAATTCATACTTTTATAATTATCATTTCTCCAGTGCCTTTGAGTTGTCATGCCATAGCATTTCCTAACACCTTACCTTGCATTTATACCCTGTCCCAATTAGCCACAAGTTAAAGCCTTGACAATTGTGATGCGTCTATATGCAAAGTATTAAAATTTTATCAGCACTCCATTTGCGATGAGCTATAAGATTACCTAATCTCCATACTAGGAAAAATTCTGGCTTCAAATCTTATCCACAGGTGCTGCTTTCTAGGGTCATCCTGGATCCAACTATGTTCGCCTTAGTTTCCATGTCAGTAGCATCTGAGGCAGAGGTGGCTTTCCTCCTACTTCATTAGGGCAATGAGTCCCTGAGAACAGAAGTGAGAAAAAGGGAAAGAAAAACAGGAAAGATGAAAAGATAACACAAGGGAGTTTTACCAAGCTGTTTTGCATCAAGTGCAACTAATTGATTAAACTTCAGGACCATCTTCCTTTATGTTATATAACTGGCTGCTTCTCAAGACAGTGTATTGGGGGGAAGGGAAGAAAGGCTTTTATTTGCTAGCTCTCATTTCCCATTGGCCAATGGTTTGCTTCATAGGACACTATCTTCCATGAACTTTCTGGTGGCATGTAGGAGATGCCAGTAAGTTTCATAGAGTCCTCGCACTTAATATCAGGAAGATGGCCTGGAGCAAGGAGCAAGACATGTGTCATGGATATGATGTAAGATGATATTGGATAGTACCATCTCATGGTTATTTGGAGCATATGCATATTTTGTACTGCAATTATTACTCACATCAGAACATGTGACCTAATGCCCTAGAAAGAGGTAACACCCAAATTTCCTGAAATGGAGCGTAGGAGTTATGCGATAGCTGAGAAGTTTACATTGAAGTCGTCAGCTAAGCAAGGATGACTGTATGTCTCTGCTTCTAGGTTTGTTTTTTATTACAGAATTATTTTTCAATTTTCATACAACAAATTAAAGAAAAATATTTACCATAGTAAGGAATGAGATATTTTGATGAAGAAAATAATATGGTCTATCTGGCAAGATACTCAGACTCCAAAGTCAATAAAATGATTGGATTATAAAACTTATAATTTTAAGCTAAAAACACATTGTTTATAAAATATCATTGTACATAATCTGCAATTTGTTTCATATGAACTGTGAATAAATTTTTTAAAAAATAATATTGGTTTATTTCTTTAATAATCAAGTAAGCATTCTCAAATAGACCTGCCACAGCATTAAAGTTATTTCATAAACTGGTATTTTTATTGTTATGTTTGCTTCAATATGTTGATTTTTGTGTGTGTGTATGTGTGTGTGTGCATGTGTGTGTTTATAAGCCTGATCAGGTGGTTTTGATCTTGATAATTTCGTTTAAATTATATAATTCTTCTCTTCGATGGTCTCTTACTTATGTTACTATTACCTACACAAATCTAATTGTTCTTCTTCTATTTTCTTTTATTTTTCACTTGACTTATTCATCTCCATTTTTCAGGTTATAGACATACTCTTATCTATGGTAGTGATTTTCATTTCAGCCATATTTTTATTTCTCTTTTAGAATATTATAATAAATCACGATGTATGTTTTAAAAATACAATATGTATTGTATCTCTATGTTGATAATCTTAAATATCCAAATTAAAGGTAAGCATGTTGTTCTTAGAGTAAATCTTCAGTAGAGATTTTAGTTTGTTACCTATCTTTGGAGAAATTAATTAATTCTCAAGGAGGTGGGACTTTTGTTTATTTATTTAAGCATGTCTTCCCTATCACAATCAACATTTGAAAGTAGTCAGTTTGAATATGAGTCTATATGAGTAAACTTTTAATATTTTTGTCTGGAATTGATAATCTTATTTCTTTAAAGACTTTAGAAAGATGGAGTATTATTCTGACCATCAATATACATTTCCATAAATCTTTTAATCTCATTTGTATTGCCCTTTTGAACCAATTTTGAAAATATTTTATACAAAATAATATTTCATTATATTTCTTTTAAATATAAGATTTCATTGTATAACCGCAATGCTTGATATGTAAATGGTGTTTACATTTTAATATTCTTTAGTATTCTTCTCAGAAGAACAATAGGGAATGATTTTTATGTTAAGAAAAAAGTCATAACTAAGAGGAGTGCTTATATTAGGCTATCGTGGTTTCGATCTATACCTATTTCCTCCTTTCATTTGTTCATTTTATAAATGCTAATTGAATATAAAATATATAACTGAAATTAGTAACCTGGCAACTTAGCAAAACATCGGCGGAGATATGCATTCAAACCTCACCCTGCTACTTCCAAGAGCATCCTTTGGTTTGAATATAAGTTCACCCAGTAAATTTGTGGTTACAACAGACTTTCTTCACAGGTTTTATATTTCTTTAAGTTATTTATTTTTACATGAATTTGTTAATGTATGAATCTATTTATAGAAAGTCCTAAAAAGATAGAGCCGATTTTAGTTATATATGATAAACAGTTCTGCCCTGCTAATTACAGAGACAGACTGTTTTGATGGAAAATACACAAATTTAAATGGTTAACTGATTATGAGGTTCAAAAAGAAATAGTGAATACTAATGAGCTCACCACAAATATCAACATTAAAATTGATGCTCAGAAACAATAGTAATTGCCAATTGGCATGCATAGATATTTGGGTATATAATAGATATAGCTATTTACACTCTTATTTTGAAGAGACTGTATGTTTTAGTAATGAGGGCTATAACTATTGGCTCTTTCTGTTTGTATTTACTTTTTTTAATGTTTTTTGTTTTATGACTGAGAAATAGTAAGGGAGAAGATAAAGGAAAGGTTAAGAGCATTCTATACTCATCTTCCCAAACACAACCAATCTATTAGTTTTGTATCATTAAAGGAAAAAAGTTACTAGAAAGTTTGCTAAGCTGCCAGGTGTTAAGATGGTCAATTAGGACAGTGAGGTAATCTAAAAATAATAGTCAAGGCTTTATTTCCTTACTGTGATGGTGCAGGCAAGAAGCAAAGAAAAATAAAAGTGCCATTTCCTGAATGTCTCATTTTTCCCCAAGGAATAATACTGAGTGAGGGTCACTCAGATAACATGCAGTACAGGAATGAGAAATGTCTGTCAAGGAGCCCTTAACAAAATCCTTCTGCTGTTTTATAGACCTTGGGCCTGGGGAGAGTGAAAGGAGGAGACTTAGGAGTGGAAAAGCAGTGAGTCAGAGTAAAGTGTCTTGGTCAAGCCCACAGTAAGGAGTTCTAGGTAGAGTTGCCAATCAGTGCCTCAGTGGAGGCATTCAGGTAGAGGGGGCCTTAGTAATAAGGTGCTTCAGATAGGAATGCATACATATGTATGAGCATGTCCAATTGGAGATGTCCAGGTAGCTTGAATCCTTAACTGAAACTCCCTCCAGAGACTGCAATGCACTGGCTGTGCACCAAGTCTGGTGTGAAGGTGGCCACTTTCCAAAATGTGGCCCTCCAGGCTAAAGGTCTTTGTAATAACCTGTGGTCAGAATTGAAAGGTCACAAATAGGATTTTGACCTGGAACAAGACTCCTGAAAACTGTGGTAAATCATACACATGATATAGTCATTTTAATCACCCCATATAATCTGGCAAATTATAAAATGAAGAGCTCAAGCTGGTCATCAGATTAGCACTCAAAAGAATATTATTCTTAGTAAGAGAACCATGAGAAGTGTGATTGGTGCATCAGATTGTCCTAGGAAGCCCCAGATAGCAGCTGAAGGAGTTGAGGGAACATGTTCCACACACATGTGAGATTCTGGCTACACTCTAACACAACTTGGAGGAAGACTTTGTAGAGAATTTGGTGGTACCAGGCACAGGCTAGGTGCCAGTTTTAGACACTGTAAGATCCAGAAAATGGTCTGGGAAAACAGTTCTCTGTATATCCTGAAAGAGCTGTTTCCACTAATAGCTGGTACACTTCAGGCCACAGGTCACTCTGTTAAGGTAGCTTCCTCAACTGACAATTGAGAGGTGGGAGGAGAGCATTCTTTTCATTTCATGGAGCAACTTCTGCCTAGGAAAATCAGTTAAAATGTATACTTACCTTAAAATTAAAGCAGCTAGATGTGGACAAACTGATCAAAATTACCACCTTTTACATGATTTCTGGTTATATAAAGTCTTAGGATATAAGGTATCAACCGTGGCAGATGTCTTGCCTCGTTGTTGGATGGCAGAAGAAGCAATGGCATCTGATCAAACTCCTCACCAAAGCGACAGGTATCAGGGGTGCCTGACAAACCCAGATGGATAGAGAGGGTTGAATGAATCGAAAAAACTCATTCTCAATGTTGGCAAAAGGGCAGAAACCGCAAAATCTGCCTTTGAGGATTTCCATCTCACTGACTCAGTGAGATAAAATAAGAACAATTTCAAAAGATGTATAATACTCAAGACATGTCTTGAAATCCTAGAAAATGTCTGAAATCCTTGATGGTCAATATGTGAGTCTTGAAACATTTATTATTTAGGATACCTAGAAGATAAGCTGAGGTGGTAAACAACTCTAAAATCTTGGAGAGTTAGTTGATATAGTAAAAGTTTGATTTTAGTTCATGCAAAGTTGTTGGAGGCTATAAGCAACCCTCCAGGGTAACTGTTCTTTTGCAGGAACCCAGCAATCCAGACTAATGAAGTTTCCACCACTCTCTAGATGCTCTGTCTGGGGTTTGTAGTCTTCTCAGTCTACGTGGAAGAGAAAGGCAGTGCTGGATGTTCTCCCACCAGTAATTAAAGGCTTTGGCCCTGAATGACACATTACTTTCATTCAGAAAGCCTTTGCCAATTCTAGTCACATGGTTCCATCTAACTGCAGTGAGAAGTCATGGGTGAACAGTGGAAGTCTCTAATGCAGAGTATCAAGCTGTGAGATACTGTAAATGCGACCTAATTTGTACTCAGGGTGGTGGAGCTTGGAAATACTAATAGCAGGTATTCCCTCCACATTAAAAAGATTGGAGGGAGATGATTCAACTTCCCTCAGAGTTCTTTCTTCACCAAACTGTTTATTTCTCCTGTTCATATACATTAATATTTCTTACAATTTCAGTCTATGACATTAATGATTCCAACTAAGTGCACACTGCCCTAAGAGTCATCAATCAGGCAGAAGTAAATATATATTTATGTCTTCAGCTAACCTAGCTCTAGAGACTTTTTGACAAAAATCAGAATCAGATTTTTGATGTTAACTCTCCTTCCCAAAAATTGTAAAAGTTTTTCCGAGATGTTTATAACTATCACTTTAACAACTAGTAAGCCAATGATCATTTTACATCCAAATAGTCAAATATTAATCAGCTTTTTTCCTGCTTCTATTAATAAATAGAAAGTAATATTCACAAAATAGCTGGAAAAAAATACGGTCAGCTTAAAGATACCTGGAGTTGAGACTTTTAATGGCATATTTTAACTTAAATTGTTTTTTGAACGATGATCATTTCTCTTTTCCTTTTTGAGGGGAAACTTTTATGGAAGTTGTTACGGCACAGCTGTTATTTCCTCTCACTGATAATTAGCTCATTGTAAAATTCAATCTGTTGTGACTTTAAGCCTAGATATTTCACTAACTCAGCTGCCAAAAGCATTATGTAACTTACTTATTCACGTTTATTTTTGAAGCTGGTGTGGAATATGTTCTGCTTGATATGAGCACAATTTATTTTTATCTTTAATGATTTTTATTTACCTGTGTGTTGCCTCACTCTAACTCCTGTTCTCATGGTATATCATACTTGTTCAGTACTTTGGGGCTTTTATTAGTTTTGTGCTTATAAATATTAAATACCTTCCTATACCTACCTCACTGTTCTCATCTATTAATATGGTGCACAACCTTGATTGTAGGCTAAATTACATGAGGAAGAGATGTGGCTGGGCAGGACAGAATAGAATGAGTACAGTGCCTACAGGCAAAAGAGTGGCTTTTTACTGCATATCAGGACACAGAGAAGCCTTATCTCACCTGGCAAGAGGAGAGGCAATGATGTGCTATTCATATTTAAACTTTACCTGTAATGTTCTAATCTTTCTCTCATTGTAATTTTTTATCTCCCCATCATAGACATGCAAATATAATAAAGTAATGTTTTGTCAAAAGTGACAATAGCTAAGGATATTAAGAACATTACAAATGTATGTGTATATAGAGGACATGTGTGTGTATGTTCTAATACACCATACCCAGACACACATATAATAGACACATAAACACCATGCGCATGCACATATATCAAACACATACTACACACGACACATAAATACATCACACATATCACTCACTACACTCATGCGTGTACCACCTATCCCATCCTCACACACATCACACAGTCAGAATTCCCAAATCCACAAACTTTACATCACATGCAGGAATGAATAAGGTTTTATGGTCATTAAGCATTCTTTCTGTGCTGCATCTTTGTTTAAAAGGAAATGTTATTTTCTTATAACACATAAAAATAATTTAATTTACATGCTTACATATTCTTATGTGTGTTTTACTTTTAAAAATGATTTTTTAATATTATCTTTTTGGTATTCCAGGAGTACAATATTTGTTTATAAGATTATATAAAGAAAAAGTTAATTCTCTTTTCCAATAGTTTTTATATCTCTTAGAGTAGCAGTTAATTATTTCTAATGTAGTTAAAAGTATTACGATAAAATAATATAATCATGAAATTAGCTCCTAACTTCATAAATGGCTTTTACCATAATACACTGCAGTATTAAGATTTTATTACAAAAACATAATATGGGTAATAAGAGAAAATTATTTCAAATATTAAGTTCAAAATATTAGCTGCTGGTATTAGATATTTGTTTTTTCTAGATTTATAGATACAACATTGTAAAAACATAATTGTGGAATTTTGAACATAGACATCTTTAACATCCCTTAGTCTGAAGAAATTTACCGATATCATATTTTATCTGTACCACTTGAGCAGAGTCAGAAAATGTTAGGTAAAAAAGAATTATGAGAGTCATAATTATTGAACCAATTATATATTTTGCTCAATCCTTAATAATTATCCCCTACCCTCTTTCTCTCTCTCTCAGGGCAGAGAAATTGAGAGGAGAACGCAATGAATGTTAACAGAGAGAGAGAGAGAGAGAGAGAGAGAGAGAGAGAAAAGAAAGCAAGGAAGAGGACACAAAAACGTCTTCAGGGAATAGAGGACATGATAGATGTGATTTTTTTTTAAAGGAAGCCATTAAAGATTTAGACTAAATTGGGGGATAAAAGAAGCCTTTTCTCTAGCAAAGCTAAATGTTCGAAATCATTAACTGGTACAGCAGTTCCCCTGCTACAGATATCCACATTTGCATACACGTGCACACGTATACATCCACAAATACTTCAAAGCAGAAGTAGAAAAGCAAAAGGATGTGATAGACGTGGCAAAGGAAAACATAGAAGAATAATTTAAAAGTATTTTTCAATATTTTTCTAAGACCATTCATGACTATGATTCAGGTTCTTTTCTTCTACTGTGAAAAATAAGTCTTGTTTTGTAGTGTATGCAATACCACTAAAATGTATTTTTTTCACCATAAAGAATATAATACCTACTCATATTCTTGATGAACCATTCTTCTCTCTGGTAGCAAATAAAAGAACATATTAGAATAGCACAATTAATCCTGATAATCAAAGAAGCGAAGGTGCCTATGATAACCCATTTCCTGCAGCTCACAGCACCCAAAATATTATTGAATTAGAATATTGAGAAGAAAAATGTCTGTGTTGCCCACTCTTCAAGTCATTTTTCTAAATATGTCCTAATATACTGACAGATCAATGAATCTCCCATTCCTGCCAGATACAATTTTAAGGAAAGTGGCCCCCCAAATTTTATTATTTTAGTTGCTTTGTTTCTTCTTCATTCCTAGATTAAGTTTCTATTTTTTATATCATGTGCTTTGCTTTGGAGATGAAGTCTTCCTAACCAAAACCTACAGACGTCTGTACTGGGGAATGGTCATGCTAGCTGATAAGTAAACAGTAAAAATAGAGCACAGGAGAGATTCTTTAAATTCTGAAATAGATGATACAGACTCTGAAAAATACAGGCAAATCATATAGATTAGCAACTAATTAAACCAATTTAATTCTCTATTTTTGTAATATAAATGCAACAAAATAAAAAAAAAAGGGGGGGCCAATCACCTGGATGAAATTGCTGACTGAGCAACACTACTCAAGCATCTGAGTCAGAATTGAAATAGTAGATGACAAAAACTGCGTGGCAGTAGAGTGAATTTCCCCTTTAATTCAAATCTCTGTATTGGTTCACTATAAACTTCCAGTACTGTAAGAATAGTGGAAAAGGTAACTGCTATTTTTAAAGCAAACTCTCTACAGTCATTCAGCATTTGGTAATAAAGGAGGATTCTGTCTCCATGCACACAGTGATCTTAAGAGGGCAGGTTTTTAAGCTGGATTGATTTAAATATTAGAGAAAAGGAAGTCTGAGTTTTATGGTTATGCTTTCTATTTTTTTGCCTTGGAGATCTGAATGGACAAAGAGATTCAGGGATAAAGGAAACACTTGGAAAGTTTTTCGCAGGACCAGAATATGTGATAGGAACTTAGATAATTGGCTGCCATTAAAGATGGTTGTGCCTAACCAATTTTAGGGGGAGTGGTATGATGCTTGTTCAAACTGGTTACTTTTTTATGCTTTAATTTCCTTCTATTAAGCACAAAATTTCATGAAAATTTTATTCCATATAACACATTGTTTACTGATGACTTGGATGATGACATACATTCCTTATCCCCACCAACCAGGTAAAGGGCACAAGACAGTGCAAGAGAATTCAGAGTGGTTGATAAATGAACCTGAACCAAATTTTCAAAACAAGATGTTATTGGTGACCAACAACAAAAGGTAAACACTTATGAAACAATGCGTGAATTTTCGGAACCATTAGGGAAAACCTGTGTTTCAATCAGGAACTTGAGTTGGAAGACCATGTTATTTTGGATACACACATTAAAACAAAGGCCCACCACAGAGGAGTGGGGTATCTGAGTATTAGCTGTTTTCCTCTTATGAGAGAAGGTACGCCATCCACTGAAATCCATCTCCAATTTCTGGGCATATAACTAGAAATTTCTCAGCCTCATTTACAGATAGGTGTGGCTATCTGGAATTTCTTTCTAATAGAATATGATTGGTACTGATGTAAACCAAGTTTGGGTGCATTAAAACCTAATACATTGCTCCTCCATCTCTTCCCCCACAACCAACTTCATGCAAATAATTGTGTTTTCCTTGAAGATGACATAGCCATGAGATGTAAGGACCTTTAGTTCCCTGATCACCACATGAAGGAGAGCCATGCCTCTATCTGGAACACTCAGTTAAGATTGTGGCAATAAACAAGTTCCTATTATATTGGGATGTATTTCCTTCCTGAATCCAATTTTTTGTAACTAATGTGAGCCATTTTGTTGGGATCTTGAGGAAGGAGAATATTTTCAAGAGTACAGTATCTTATGTTTAAAAGGCCACTTTGATTTCATGGTTTTGACACATTTCTTGAAGTCTTTTGTATTCAAACATTTCTTCATTAATTCTAAAATAAGTGAATAAAATGAACCTGGTACTTTCTTGAAGCTGAAGGTAAAGCTTCCAATAACATAGATATTGCAACCAAACTATATAAATAGAAATGTAAGTAAACAGGTAAATACAGTACATGTGATAATAGCTATGACAATAAAAACAACCCTAAGGAAAGAAAAGTTGGAAATAAGGGAGAGGTGTTATCAGAGATGGGTCTGGAGGGCTTGTATGGAAAAGGCCAGATAGTGAGGGAAACAAGTGTGAAGGTCTAAAAATAAAAAGAGCAAGATACTTTACAGAAACTGAGAGTAATTAAAGAACTTCAAGAATAATGTGTAATGAGGTTGGAGAGTGATTCCTTAGGGTTACGGTATGAGCCAGGGTCTGGATAACATGATTTAGAATCTAGACTTTTATCTTGCAGGGTGCGGGAGGCATTGGAGAATTTTAAACAAAGAAATGATGTTACTGCATTTTCTGCTTAAGAAAGATCATTCTGGTTACCATAATGAAGGTAGATTGGAGGAGGGACAAGATCGATGATAGGGAATGCCAATTAGGAGGTTATTGCATTGATGTAGATAAAAAATAATGAAGCCTGAGCCATGGCATGGCAGTGGGCATGAGAGAGAAGCACAGTTTGGAGAGATGTTGAGGCATTTCCTTAGTAATTGAATATGTCAGATTTGAACACCGACAGCTTACTCTTTGAATGCTACCTTATTTACTTGCCATCAAATCTTCCATGAATCATTCCTGCATAAAAAAAGATAACTGACATGTAATGTCATTTGGTGATCAAGGCAACTTCTGCTGGTTTTAAACAATAGATAAAAATCAATATTTGGACTTATTACTTTACTATGTTAGTGACCTCCAAAAGAGTTACAGTTGGTATATAGGAGCTACTGTATGTGTTCCCGTCAAATAAATGAAAAATAAAGGAAGTAAAATTGCTCTAATTGCTCTGAAAGTTAAAATATATAATTATAAAAGTGGTAAGGCAAAGTCGTCTTGAAAAGACGGAAGAATCTCAAGCCAAGATTTGACTGAAACCAGACTCTTCTGCTCTGTTTACCTCTGATGATAAAAGATTCATAATTTGTTTTTTTTTATTTCAGCATATTATGGGGGTACAGATATTTAGGTTACTTATGTTGCCCTTTCTCCCCCTCCCCCCCCAAGTCCGAGTTTCAAATATGTCCATCCTTTGGGTGGTGCGCATTGCACTCTTTGTGTATGCATATACCCGTCCCCTCCTGCCCCCTGCCCAACATCCAATAGATGTTATTCTTATACATGCACTTATGTGTTGATCAGTTAATATCAATTTGATGGTGTTAAAATCAGTTGTATGAGGCTGCTAAGTCTGGATCTACATCTAAGCAGGGAATCCATTCTCAATGTAACAGTTCAAGATGTTTAATCTGTGGTTACATCCAGGATTAGTTTAGGGATGGCTGGTTTTACTTTTTGCTTAGTCCTCAGAATTTTCTATCCTAGTCCTCCTCCAACAAAAATATAATCTAAGTAAAATCAGTGTAAATTGCAACCTAAAGACAAGTCCCATGGACTCCACTCATCCTCTAAGCACTGCTTCCTTGAAGTCCCTTCTTTAGAGAAATTATAGAGTAGCTACACTTACTCAGTTGGCAGTGGTTAGGGCCAGAACCTCTACCTTGGGAAGTTCAATAAGCTAACGACACTTTCTGGGTCCCCGAGAACACAGACAGCTTTTCTTTTCTTGCCTGTTACCTCATTGTATGGTTACCTTCTCACACTATTAAGTTGCTGTTACTATGACCTCAGCATGCATTCTTCCAGAGCTGCATTCCAAACAAACTGCAAAGTAAAGGCGATATCTTAGAAGTATATTCATCAATAACAGAGCTCAAATAAAAGGAAAGCATGGATGACTCTGATCCCAGGCTTCTGAGATGGCAATGACTCTGTGTTACTGAATATGTGGAACCAAAAATCATTTAAATAACTCTGATTCTCATCAATTTAGAAAGTGATTCCCCTTACTAATCTTTACTAGTACTTACTGTTAAATATTATGTTCTTTCTTAAAAGTATATATACCTTGAATTATCAAATAGAGAATAGAAAGGGATGAGGAACAAATGTAGCTCAATAATATCTAACTGGTAAGAAATTTACGATTCTTAATGTAACAAAGGCTATCTTAAACCCAGGGATAGACACGAGTTAACCACTTGCTCATGAAAAATGTAAGTTCTATCAAAAAGACTATACAGTTATTTGCCACATAATAATGTTTCAGTTAACAACTGACCTCATATACAACAGTGGTCCCCTACAATTATAATACCATATTTTAATGTTCCTTTTCTATTTTTATGTATGTTTGAAAATACGAATACGGTTGTGTTACAATTGCCTACACTAGTATGCAGTACAGCAACATGCTGTGCAGGTTTGTAGCCTAGGAGCAATAGACGATACCCTATAGCCAGGTATGGAGTAGGCTTTACCATCTAGGTTTGTGGAAGTACACCCTGTCATGTTTATACAGCTACAAAATCACCTGACACATTTCTCAGAATGGATCTTGCTGTTTAAGTGACATATGACTATATTAATTTATTGTGGCTGTTGTAACAAGTTACCACACACTTAGTGACTTCAAATAGTATTAATTTAGTTCTGGAGGTAACAATTACAAACTGCCAGTAGGACTGCTTTCCTTGTTGAGACTCTAGGGAGAATTGGTTTCCCTGGATTTTCCAGCTTTACGTGGCTCCAAGCCCCCTTCCAGCCATAACTGCATCACCTCTGCTTCTATCTTCACCTCTCTTTCTCTGAGTTACTTGTCCTCCTTTCCCTTACAAAGAGGACCTTTGTGATTATATTGGATCATTGGACCCACCCAAATACTCCAGGATAAACTCATCTCAAGATCCTCAATTTAACCACATCTGTAAAGTCCCTTTTGTTATGTAAAGTAGAATTTCATAGTTTCCAGGATTAAGACCATTATTCAACTTATCATAAAGATTATACTACATTTCTAATTAAATACTAGCCAGTCAGAAATTAATGTTATGGACTTATTATACTATAAGAAAATTAATCCTATCTTTAAAACCTGAAGTCTCAGATGATGGCACTTCTCTACAGTTATTAAGTTATATATTTGTCATACGATACTGCGGAGATAGTTTCTTGTTTGTCTTTATACTTGTACAAAATCTGTTGAGAAAAAGAGAATATGCCTGTATCCTAACAAATGCTCAAGACTAATCAAGACTAATCATTCCTTTCATAAATAATAAACCAAAGATAACTTTAGTTTACAAAATGTCACATAATACTGTATCATCCCAAATTCAGTATAAAAATAGATAGAAAACTTGGGAAAAGTAGTCTAAATGTTACTAGAAGGATTCATACATGAAAGGAAATGTTTTTGTGTAGAATTTTGAAATATTCTAAAATCCTTGCTCCAATACATCTGCAAACAAGTAACCTAAACCATGTGATACCAGCAGCCAATCCAGAAAAACATTGGTTTCTGTCCCGGAAATTTTTAAGACAGTCTTTCTCAATATTGTTTTCTCTTTGTTTTTCTTTTTTACATTCAAAAGACAATTCTTCTCTAGGTAAAATACTTAAAGGTAGTCTCTGAGACTTCCTTTTGATTGTCACAGTACAGCAAAACTGTCTAAATTTAGGCAAGTTAATTTGATATGGCCTTGAAAAATCACAATAATCAAGTCACTGAAACCAATTTATTCTGTTCAAATAGAAATGCAAAGCTCTGAAAATAAAATCAAGATTGAAAGATTGAAAATAATATGTTTATTTTATGAAATAAGTTATATTTGTATACAGAGAATTGGGAACCATATGTAAAACTCCAATGTACTATTAAAATGTATTTTATAAAGAAAGGATAATCATCAACATTTAGAGTTATTTATTACTCAACATAAATTCAGTAAGAGATTAAAATAATGTATGCATATATTTACCTAGATATTTAAACAATTTTATATATAAATTGATTACATAAAGTGTGATGTGGAGTGTCTATGATTTATATTTGGTTTCTTGACATTGGAATCTGTATTTGAAACTTAAAAGAAAATTTTTATAGTTAGGTATGAAGGAAAAGTCTTCAGATTAAAAAAATGTATGATGATGATGGTGATGACAATGATGATAAGGACAATAGATTGTACTTGTTTAAGAATGACAGTTTATTTTAAAAGTATGAGAAAGTAGAAATATGCCCTTTAGAAACAGTAATTTGTGAAAGAAAAAATAAATTATATTTCTTTCTTTCTAAAAGGTTTATTGAATAGAATAACTAAATATATATTATTATAATTATAAATGGAATGATCAGAAAATTATCATAATGTGGAAATGATTTAAGTATTCTGTTTTATCCCTTTAAATATTTAGCTTACTATAGTCTGAGGAGAAGAAATTATTTCTTTTCATATTATCATATGTTAATTTAGTGTAGAACAAAGTCATATTTTGAACTAGTAATAATTTGAAACTGTTTTTTGATCATGGATTTGACTCCTTTTCTTCTGCTTCCACAGATAATATCAAGATAAATATCTTATCAGTGATTGATCTGATTTTGTTGTCCTGATGTAGAAGTGGTCTGATAAGAGAGTTGGCCCTATGACTAAACTATGGCAAAAAGAATCATTTAAGAGAATTTAGTCTTAAAAGCATCATTTTTAGTACATGTCTTTCAAAATTTGATTGACTTATAGACAACAATTCTAGTTATTGTCTAGTTTCTTATTAGAAACCTATAGAGTTTCAAATAAGTTAATTTGGTCACTTTAAGAGGAGAGAGTTTACTGGGGATACATTAGGTATTTAATAGGAATATGTTTATAGAATCTTTATTACTATGTGGAAAGTTAATTTACTTCCTTTAAAATATATCCAATTTAGACTTAGTTCAATATAGTATCTTGAGCTGGCAGAGAAAGACCACTCTGTACCTCCATATTTCTTTTCAAAGTGCCTCATGAAAACCACCAGTAAGGTCTTAAATGTTGGCTTTGTGCCCTGCCTTACATTGAGGGACATAAAAAGAGTTATACTCACTTTTTTGTTTTTAGCATAGGTGTATACTATAAGATACATTCTGTGATGCTGTTAATTGTTTATAGGACATTATACCACAGTCAATGTCTATTTACTCTTGAGGTACTATTCTAGAAGCCTCAATGTTTCCAACATGTTGGCTTTACCTATGCAATGTTCAATATTTAACAAATGTGTATTGAGACATCAATATGTGTTAGGCAACATGCTAGCATTTTACCTGTATTATTATTGCACTTAATGTTCACTGGCACACACCTGACAAAACTATGATTCAAATGCAAATCTGACTGGCAAAAATCTCAGCCTCTTAACTAATTTTTGTGTTACATGCTTTCTTGTTAGTTAATTAAAATGTGCAATAATGGGTTATAAATAAATCATTACAAGAGCAGTTTTATTTCATATTTGGTAGACTAGTTTTCTTTCAAATAATAAAAAATATTTCTTCTGCATCAAAAACTCTTTCCAGTCAGTGACTGATTTCCCAAAATTTACACTTAACAACCAACATTCTAAGTTGTTTTGGTAATAGATATTTTGCTTCCTAAAATTACAACAGCATAACAATCACAATAGCAATAATAATAGCAATCCCATGTGATGCTAATTATTAGGCAGGCCTGTTGCAAGAGCTGTCTCCAAGTAACATGTCAGTTTGTTCAAGAATATGAAAGAACGTTATGAAGCTCAACACTTTAAAAGTGGATTGTACTTGCCTTAATTTATAATACCTGACTCTAAAAAAGAAGCTATAAGGTGTGTTAAAATTTTAGCATAGTCTGCTCAATTATGATGAGCTTGGTTTCTTGGTCTCCTGGTTTTGTAGTGTTTATGTACTTGCCTAAATATAAATGCTTACTCTTTACTCTCTGTGCAATCTGCCTATATAGCAAAGATTTTCTGTCTTAATAGACTACTTTTGTCTTTTGTGTTGACTTCATTACATCCTTGATAATCTACAGAAAAAAAGTAAATAAAAACAGTATGTCTCACTTGTATGCTATATAAACAGCTATAATTCTTTACATTTGGGTTGTCTATTTTTTAAATGTTTTATTATTACTTTAATTAAATAGATAATCAAGTATGGTTTCTCAGAGACCCAGGATCCTACCTTAATTAAATGTCCAAATCTCTTCTTGTAACTTTTTGTTTGTTTGTTTGTGTGCTTCTAACATAATCAGATTCTAAACAAAGAAAAAAGTCAAATAACATTTTCAGGATATCCTTTGTACCAAAAACTCTCTTTGAAATTTTCCTGAGAGCTCCTGGGAAATAAAATCATAGTGATTTGTTCTTTAACAAAGAAATGCTAGAAATAACAAGATTTGTTTGAACAGTTTCCTGGGAGGAGTCATTAAACAAAAGAGCTTACAGCCTTTCCCAGGTTAAATTTGTATAGGTAAAATGCTATCAACATAAATAGAGCAAGTCCTTGAATAATGTGGTTTCCTTCAACTGCTTTGTTAATAAAGCTGCTGGGGAAAAAAAAAATTGATTCCCAGTCAGGACCACCGTCTGTGTGGAGTTTGTATGCCCTCCCTATGACTGTGTGAGTTTTCTCCAGGTACTCCAGTTTCCTCTCCTATCTCAAAGGTGTGCACTTTAGGTGAATTGGCATGTCTGAAAGGTCCCAGTCTGAGTGACTGTGTGTGAGTGAGTGTGCCCTGTGATAGGATGGCATCCTGCATTGGGTTGTTTCCTGCCTTGTGCCCTGAGCTTCTGGGATAGGATCAGGTCACTGAGACCCTGACCTGGGATAAGTGGGTTGGAAAACAAATGAAAGAATGAATACAAAATTGTTAAATAACACATTGTAAAGTAATATAAATGCTTGAAAATAAACAATGCGATAAGAAAGCACTCAGCAAGCCTGCCACATCTGTTACTGTTTATTTGTGAACTGCATCTTGGTAGGAGATGCTCTTTGCCATCTTTGCTTTGTAAACATTTATTCCATGACTTAACCCACCGCCACAATGACTGCTGTTATTCACTGATTCAAAAAAAATTGGATAAATAATTATCTTACTTTTTTATTAAATGTAAGTATTGCACACAGTTATTCAATGTTTAATATTAGAAGTGAGAAATTTCGTAATATTTTTGTGACAAGAAATACGTCACAACAATTTAACGCTTGTTTATGTCAGTTACCCTATGGTAAAACAGGTCTCATTGTACATCATTTCTCTTAAAGTCTCAGTTCCAAGAGTCTATCAACAACGTTAAGTGAGAACTTACTGTATGTCAAAACTGCGTGCTTTGCGAGAGATTCCTGGAGAGGTGTCAATTCTCTGCTATCCATGATATGCTTTTGTCATTCAGAAAATCACTGGTCAGTATTCTTATGAAATAGTTTTGTCAAATTTTCTGATATTTATTGGAATCCTGATAGTGTTTTGTTTGATGATATTACATAACAAAGGTATAGATTTTCAGTTATGATTTCAGTTGTTATTTAAAATATTAATTAGTTAGTTATACTTCTTTAATTTCAATCTAGCCTCTTTTACGCCAGTGCTCATTAGATTCATTCACAGAATTTTATAAAAAGGCAGATATCTAAACTTAACCTCAGACTTTCTTTTTTGATATTCTTAGAATAAACATCTCAAGATTGTTATGTAACATATGTAAAGCCTTTTATCTATAAATATTATATTATTAATTTTTATAAATCAAGTACAATATTCACTAACTGCTTTGAAAATAGACTGCGTCATTTTAATCATTATCTTTAGAAATGTTTGTCCAATTCTTTTTATTTGAATGTTTTTTATTGCTTTTTTTTGCATTCCATTGGAGGGAAAATTTCCCTGTCAGTTGAATTACTCTTATTATGAACTTTCAACAGACTTTTTACATTTGAACATTTTCACTAATAAAATAATGATTATCATTACATTCCATCATCCATGAATAATTTTTATTTTATTCTAATTCTTTCCTAAAGGCCCTGCTGTAGGCAAGAGTTTGTTTCTTCAACAAAGAACAATCTCAAAGCCTCATGAAAATCAAGTGGACCAGGTACTTTAAACTGTTGACATTTCAAAGAATAGACTCCTAGGTACAGGCTTTAAGCTAAATTGTCTTAGATGACGTAATGTTCAGACCACATCAATATGCTAAGTAAATAAGGATTTCTGGAATTTATTTTTTAGTTCAAGAAACATACAACTTCATGAGATTCCTAGTCTAAGATTAAGTGGAATATGAACTAATTTCATAGCACTGAATGAACTGATCAAGGAAATTTTATTATGGTAATTTGTTTTAAAAGTTTTGATATAGTTTTAATGTTTTATTTTCATATATTTAAGGAAACCTTTATGTTTCTTCTTAATCTATTGTTTAACTCATGAAAATTTTCTAGATTCTGCTTTTATAAACTATGATGAAACATTTAAAAACCAAATCTGATTGTCACTGATTCAAATTCAAAAACCCTTAAGCCTTTTTTTAAATACTTTTCATGCAATACAGTTATCAATATAGGTTCAGTAAGAATCTGTTTTCTTTCATCAGAATATAACTAGACAAATTTTACAAGATAGGCTTGATCTGGAGTGTCATATTTGATGATGCTCTTTTAATCAGATAAGCCACTTTTAAGTTACTTGGTTGACTTCACTTATAGACTCTAGAAGAAAGTCATTTATCCAAATGTAGAAGAAATTGAAATGTGGTGGGAAAAGGCTCAGGCTTAGTGTCCTAGTCTCAGGATATCAAATAATAGAGTCTTTTAACAATCTAATCTAAGATACTTTATGAAAACTTTCAAACAAAGTTAATTTTGGGATCTTTATAAATGTTCAAAACTGTACGGTTCTAGATTTTACAAAGCAAATTGAGGAAAGGAGGTCTTATATAGTAGAGTAATACACTTTCACTCTTTCTATACCCACATAATTCATTACCCCAAATCTAATGGAAGCACTCTTATTTTGTGATCAATAGTTATATTTTGGGGGAATTATTATAATCGCAAAGTGGAGATTGGTGGGTTGTGAAAGACTTTGAAATGTGTAAAATAAGACTAATGAACCTTTCATTATCTCTGTATTTCATTGTTTTAAGCTATTTTATAATTCTATAAATTGTAGCAAATTGATAATAATGCAAATTATCCTCAATTATAGCACTTCAAATTAATTGCATCCTGCAGAATACAATTGATTATTGCCCTGTAAATATCAATTTTGTATTTGTAAATTTCAGAATTCCTTATTCCCAGTATATTTCTCTGACTTTTGAATTCTCCTATATACCATCTGTATATATTACCAGTTCCCTTCTTAATAAATAAGTTAAATAAAATCTTTGGCATGAGTTCATTCTATGTAAGTCTGAGAATCATGATTATACCCTAAATTAATGCTGATTCTTTTAAAGATAAATGTATTCAAATAAAAATTATAAATTATATTTTTATATTTAAAATATTTAGTTAATAATGATTACTTTATTGCTATAGAATTTTATTTTCCTCAAACTTACAAAGAATGAGCTCTTAAACTTTTAGTATGTATAGCCTACCTGGTGAATAATTCTCAGTATTTCAAAAATAATCACTTTTACAACAAAATAAAGTCTCCAAGATCAGATAGATGAAGGCATCTGTTGGAGTGATATAATCCTTTCTATCAAGAGAATGTACTCCTGAAGGGAATAAAACAAACCTATAAATGTAAACAGGCAGAGGAGAACCTGGATGTTTTCTTCCACTTTTTACCAAAAGAGGCAGACTTTCAGGCCTGAAAGTCTGAAAGGGTAATTAGAAGATCACTACTCACTACAAAGCCTGAGTTTCCCTGAAATGACTGCAAAGATGCTTAGAGGTTTCCAGAGCTAATTAAAAATGCTAAGAAGCAAATTAACACTTTCTCTCTAATAAACTGCAAACAGATAGTTAAGACCCTTTAATAATGCTCCAAAGTCCCCCAAACAGCTGGAGCAAGCCCAAACAGATTGAAGTCAACAAAGCAGGCAATGTGAAATAAAGGCAAAATGCCCAGGGTATTTGGATGGCCAAAGACCAAGTGGGAGAAAATTAAGGTCCATCTTGAATAAGAGTGTGAAGGAGCTTGACTACAGAAGCAGAAATTAATAAAAATGAAAATTTAGTAACTTATGCTTTCTTTCAGCATGTAGATTTGCATCATTATGGCTCTTTGCATTGTTAATATAACTGCTTATTTGTCATTTTGTCCATCTAAATCATCTCTTTTTTGCTTTCTATTGATTTTCTAGCATTTAGCAAAGTACAAGACCACAATAGAGGTTCAATATTTTCTTTGATAAATAAATGGATGAGTGAGTAAAAGAATAATGAGGTAAAATGTGCCAGAAAAAGCTTATAAATATTATGAAAATATTGATGATCTTATTACAACTAAAATATTTTTGCTTGTAATACTTAATTCATCTCTTTGTTTGAAAATGGGTTTGTTTGCATATCGTATCTCTTTCTCCAGCTGTCATCTATTTTCCAGCTAAGAGCCAGAGTCACTTTTGTTTACAAAACAATACATGAATCCCACCCCTCTGCCATCCAAAACTCCCTAAAGTTCTCCTATGGCAGTTAAGCTGACATCCAGACTCGGCCCTCCACCCCAGCCCTGGCTCTCTCCCAAGCGTCCCTTACCACGCTCACTCTTACCCCACCTGCTCACCAGCTTTAGCCTCACTGTCCATCCCCTGTCTCTGAGTCATGACAGACTCTTTCTTGCCTCAAATTCTTTGTGCTCTTTCCTGCACATGGAATTATCTTCTCTGAGTTAACGCATAACTCTCATTAAATATCGATTTCTTAGAAAGATCCTTCCCAAGGCTCATTACTCTTGTCAGTGACTATCCTTTTACCTTACTTTTTTCCTTCATAACATTAATCCATTATCTGAAAAATTTGGGATATTTATGCGTTTATTTTTTTATGTGTCATCTTCTGACAAAAAAATAAGCTCTGGGTTTTATTCACCTCTTTATTCCCAGTATATAGACTGTGCTTAGAAAATCCTGCATATGTGATATATATAGATATATTCACATACACACACATATACTTTTTGAATTAACATTTAGATATAAATGGATAAATTTAAACTTTGTAAGTAATAATGTTTACAGATGAAAAGATTCAACACCATAAAGGTTGAATTAATTTTCAAGTTTCAAGACCCTGATCAGAATTAACAGCTATGACTCTCTCCTTGACCAAACTTGAGTCAGGCTCCTCTGAGTCCTGTCTTTGAGTCCCTGACTTTGGTCTCTGTCCTTTGACCCACTTAGTCCAATTTTATCAAGAGTCTTGCGAGACCAGTTTAGTAAAAATTCCTCACCCTTGATCAAATTCTGACACAAACCCTTGTATACTTGGAACAGTATAGGTTGGTATAATTTGTGAAACAAATATACAGTACATCACATTTTAATAAGTTAATTTTCCTTGAGTAAAAAACAAACAGTCTAGATTGCTATTTCCTATGCAAAAAATAAATTCCATTTGGATCAAAGACCTAAATGTGAAAAACAAAATGTTATAGCAATTAAAAGAAAATATTAGGAGAACTTTATGAGCTTGAAGTAGAGAAGTCTTTCCTAATAAAGATAAGAAGAGTACACACCATAATAGATACAATTGATAATTCAACTACAAGAATATTTAAAACATTGTACAGAAAAGATTCTATGAAAAAATGTTAATAGACTGGGGAAATATATTTTCAGCCCATATAGATGAGCTCAATTATCAAGATCCTTAAATATTGATTTAATAAAAAAAAAAACAATAAATCCATTGGGGGGAAAAAAGTAAAGAATATGCAAAGGGTTTCATAATAGAGTAAATGTGAATAGAAAGTTATAACACCTGATTTTAAATAAATATATTTATTTTAAATTCTACTTATCAACCATCCTTCACCTTACTTAATTGTATTTTTATCAAGCAAAGCATAGCAGACCCTACCCCCACATCCAACCAACTGCTGTGCTTACTATAGCAGGAGAGTGCCTTTGTCTTTCAGCCTGTGCCCTCTAGATCCTTTCTCAATGGTCTGTGGCTCAGCCTCATGGGCTAATTAGCTGTCAGTTTAAGTTCAACATTGGGGGTTAATTAGCTGATGGCTGAAATTACGTACTGACTTTTACTTCAACTGAAATTATCACAGGTATGTGTGTTCCCTAGCACTAAGTAATTTTAGGAGGATGATTTCAAAGGAAAAAAGAAAGAACCACCATTCGTTCTGATATTTTTAGAAGTGAATTTCTGAGTATAATGGTAATTTGTGCAAACGTGTTAATCTTTTCCCTTCTAACAATTCTACTGGAATACCAATTGAATATTAAAATTAGGAAACATCTTCATTCGTACTAAAAAATAGAGATGGGTAGTAGCCTTTTGTTGGAAGAATCAAATCATCTAAGCTACATAAATTTTAAAAATTGATCATAATGAAGGCAGGGTAACATAAACTTTTCTATCTGTGAAGGAATGGCTTGCTTACGTGTTAAATGGAAGAAAGTACAGGCTCACAGAATCCCAGTAATTCTCTCTAATCTAAGAAACCAAGATGAAATGTGGTACATTCAGAAGGTGAGATGCATCTGGTTAGAACCAGTTAATTACTTTAGGAAGTACATCATAGGTTAAAAACAACTACACTTTTGACTGTTGGCCTTTTGTGGTTTAGGTTGATATGTCAAAGACAAAATATTATCATTATTGACGTCTAGTGAGGGAGGATCTGCTGAGCAAAAAGGAAGCATCACCCTAACTAACGCCTGGCTACCACTTGGAACTGGAAAAGAATTTTTCTTATTGCAACATCAAAGCTAAGTGTCATGGCTGCTCTGCTTAGGCCACATTCCTTCTGTGCTAGGGCTGTTCTAAGTTCTCAGCCACCAAATTCAAATAATGGCAAATCTAATCTCTTCTTTTCTCGTTCACTGACGCTTAAAAGAACTGATAAGGATTTACAAATTCTTCTCCCAGTCCTAGCTGAGACAAGTCTTTCCCCTGTAAGAATCATCAACAGAGAAAGTCTACATAAATTTAAGGTATTTATATGAATAATCAGAAAAAGCTCTTTCTTATGTAATAAAATTATTGCAAACTTGTAGGAAAAGATTGTGTGAAACATTTAACTTGTGATCATAAGAAAATAAGAGGGCATGTCATCTATGCTACTAGAGTTAGAAGTTGTAAAGTATTCATAAAAAAATTATTAAAGCAAAAAAATTGATTTGCATATTGAAAACATTCATTGGTAAACATACAAATAGTTAAATAGTATAAGAGTAATTGATACCTCAACTAATCCTGGTGCAAATTTTGAATTTCCAGGATGAAAAAATAATCCTTTAAAGAGCCAGAGCAACATATCAAAACATAAAAGCATTTTGCCCTCATTCTTCTCAACAAGTATAAAGGTCATAACAAAAGAGTGTGTAATAATAAAACTAACATTCATAAAACCCTCTGCCTCTGTTATCACTTGCAAACAATGATTGTTCAAAAGTAGAGCATGTTTTCCAAAGTTATAGTTCGTGAGTGGCAGAGCAAGGATTAAGCTCTTACCTGGCTTCAAAGTCTGGATGGTTGACTAGTGTCTCTACAGAGGTTTGTGTAAAAATGATTGGTACTCAAAAGTTCAATCTTCAGCAAATTGTTTTTCCTGTTCAAGCACAAGAAAAGATTTTTACGAATATTTATATTTCAGAAAATAAACTTTCCACACAGATTTCCAGGTCAAAAATTTGCTTAGCAGTATAGTTCTTTTAATCAGGCAACGAATCACAATAAGTATTCAGGAATAGAGAAATCTGGGTAAAAAAGTAGGTTGTGATTAACAAAAAAAGTATATTACAAAAATCACTAGACATAGAGTCAATCTTAGAATAATACTGCTAAATCTTAACATAAATATTAGAGCAATTTATTTGAGAAAAATTTCAGTCCAAAGTATTAAAATTATTCTGCATCTAAACATTGAAATTCTATTTCAATAGGAAAAATAAATGGGAGAAGAAAAAGAGGAAGGAAAAAGCATGCTAAATTTTTTAGAAAATGAATACTGTTTCAATCCTTATATAAATAATTAGAAAATTTAGGTCTAAATATGTTTTCATTATTAATTTTAGGAAACCACCAATAGATTAAAATATAATATATACTCCCCTAATCAAATATGTAGAAAAATAAAGAAAAAATTATATAATGCATTAGAGAAATGTCTATAAGTGTCAAAAGAAGTTTACAAAAATAATAAGCACCATATAATTTATATTTTTTGTACTTTTTCCTTGTACTGTTCGCATTATCTAAAACAAATTTCATCAAATGTTGAGTAAGAAATATATTTTAAATAACAAATTGCCAAAACAAGAGAATAAATTTAAACAACTAAAATAGAGAAAATTGGAAAAAGCTAAAGAAGAAGGAGCCAAAGGAACAGAAGAGAGAGAGGGACAGAGGTAAGAGTTTTCAATAGTTTATTTTGTTTTACATAAAAGCTTTGTGTCACCCTGTAGGGACAAACAAAAATTAAGAAGAAAAGGCTTAATTCTCCCTGCTAGAAATAAAAGAAAGTCCCCTCTCCTTTTGCTTACAGAATTTACTTTAGGAACACTATTAGCACTTTCTCTTCTCTGTGAAATGTATACAAATCCTTTTCAGAACTAGACAGGTCTTTTGTCTGCTTTATGACCCAGGGATGTCTTCCTCAAAGACCTGGGAGCCATCTCTTTGAAAGGTATAAATTATCCTGATGCCCAGGTTTCTGTGGGAGAGTCAGAGCTGCAGTGTTCTTGCTCCAAATTGCAAAACTACCTCCTGTGATGGATGTCAGAAGTTTGTATCTCCTGTGGAAAAAGCCAATTAGCTACCACAAATCATCACCCTAATTACCAGGTAAAGTGCACGTGAACTATATTTGACAAATACTACTGTCAAGTCCTCCTACTTGAGGACTAGTTATGGTTTATCTTGAGATGTATGTATCTGCTTGCTTATATGAAAGGGTAAGATTTCTTTCTTTCTTTCTTTGCAACCTCTTAGCAGATTGCCTGTGATGAGCACCACATTTAGATCTAATGTTTATTTGATAATGAAAATATTTTCTTTCTTACTACTTTTGTGGAGAAGATTTTGTGGGTTGGGAGAACGTTTATCTTTTTCCCAGTGACTCTAGCAATTCATCTGCATTATGAATTTTGGTTTCAGGATGTTGTTCTCTCTCTCTCTCTTTCTCTCTCTCTGTATGTGTGAGTGTGTATGAACAATTCATTAATTGTTTGCTAACTGGTAAAGAAGAAATCTGGGCTGTAGGCAACAAAAACATATAATAAAGATAACAAAACATTAGGTACTCTTGAGACATGAAAAATATTGCCTCCTAAAGACTTCTCAGATATCTCCATATTGGGGACAAGGGCAATATACGTAAACTAAACATTTGTACCTCCATAATATCCTGAAATAAAAAAAATAAAATAAAATAAAAATTATTCTGGCCTTGAAAAAAAAAAAACTTCTGAGAAATTGTTCCACAAAGGCCCGCAGTGAAGTTCTAAATATGAAGACTCTGATGCATAGACATTCTGAAGATGATGAACATGACACACCTGCAAAACAACTTGAGTTTTAGAGTATTCACTTTCGCATCTTGAGGAATTTAGGAGCGCAAGTTCTCTGGCAATCGGTGAAAAACACTGTCCAAGTTCAATTTCTATTGACTTCTTTTATCTCTCTCAGCCTGCTCCTCTCCTCAGACAAGGATCTTTTTCTTCTCATTTTGGTTCAGAGACTAAGCAAGGTTGATTTAGTTTAATTTACAATATATATTTTCCTCTACAAGATGTATTTATTTTGTTTCATTACATAAATTGGCTCTTTGTGAAAATTTAAAATATATTAATTCCAGGTCTCCCATGGAAGAACTAAATACTTGTAGTTATTTATTCAAATGCCAACTGTAGTTATTGGTAAAGGGAAATTTGCTTGATTCTCAGAAAGGAATATATTCATCTAAAATACAAATATTGAAGAAACTTGCTTAGAAATAGAACTTGGTAATATTAAATTTTAGCATGTTTATAAAGCCACTTCTTCAAACTGGGGGCCGGTACTCTAGGTTACCATTTTACATGTTACCCCACCATCTTCTCCTTATCTCTAGGCACCTACAATTCAGTGTTCTGGATCAGATGGAAATTCATTGCTCTAGTTCTTTTGCCTAAGAATATATTCAAGAATACAGAGCTAATCAAGAAAATATGGAGAACTGTGAAAGTTAAATTGCACTGAGGTGCATTCGAACTCAATTATTATTGCATGAGAACTTCTGAACACCCTTTTAAAGGTGTCTTTCAGGACATGTTCTTCAATATCAACAAATCAAGAATAACTTCATTCCAGTATTAATTGTGAATTTTAAGAGTAAACATAGTCCCCTTTTGCTTGGAAGATCAGGTATCAAAAACCCCAGAGTAGATTTACTGAATTATTACAAAATTTATAAGTTACACATTAGAAGTTTCTGATCTAACAATCATAAAAGTGTAGTTCTGTTACTGTTGAATTAGAATCACATTACATTTTACATTAGGGTCACATGGAAATTCTAGGGGGAATGTGTGTGTGTGTGCCTGTGTGCACCAATATGCATGTGTGTGTGTGTGGGGGGGAGTGTTTGAGCCCATAATAAAAAAATAAAATAAAATTCCTAGTGTATAAAACCAAGAACAAACTGCCAGTAGAGCAGGAATGAACCTAATGCTGCTAGGGGACAGGTAGTGGGGTAAGAGAGAAGTGATAATGTCCTCTCTACTACTAAAAGTCTAATTTCCCAACCCACCCACTCATCCTCCTTTATTTGCAGTGGAGTGGGGGCTTGGGCTTTAAAGCCTATGCAGTGAACAAAGATAAATTCTTGGACTTCATAAGGAAATCATTAACTGGGACCCTTAAGAGGATAAATAATTGATAAAAAAATTAGACACAATACGGATTAGACAATATTTTGAAAACCTGTCTGTGGGAGGAAGTGGCTTTCCTATATTTACTTAGTCAGCAAACATTTTTTGTAAAGGGCTTTGTGGGCAATAAGGTCTCTGTCCCAATTACTTAACTCTGTCATTGCACTGTAAAAGTCATCAAAGCCAATATATAAATCAATGGGCATGGCTATGTTCCAATAAACTTTTATTTACAAAAACAGCTACTGGGTGAGGTTTTGCCCATGGGCTCTAGCTTGCTATTCCCTGTCCTAGATTCTAGAGTAAATTAAACCTTTTTACCTTGCAATTCAAAAATCTTGGCTGTGAATTCTTCCTTATTGGAGGAAGGTGAGTGACATGAAGCTCAGCCCTCAATGCTGCAGTTGGTTCTGAGGCCATAACTAATATTAATCATCACCTTCCTCTAGCACCCATCCTAGAGTCCATCTTCCCTCCTTTAGCACCTGTGCTATTCATCTTGCTGGCTTGTCTTCAGGAGTGACCCAGACACTCACACCTCAAAGGTTAGAGTTCCTGGTTACTATGCCCTGCTGAAGTCATGTTCCTGTACTTGCCCATCTGCAGGTAGTGGATCAGGAGACTACCAGAACAGGATCCAGGAGATCATTCGAGTACCATAAATATTCCTCCTTGTTCACATAATGAAGCAGCATCTTACCTATTATGGTGGCCAAAATCAATTACTTCACAGTGTAGTAACTCCTTTCTATGCCTGTTGGTCTGCTGACACAAGAAGCCCCACACAAACAGTTTGGAAGCTAGAGTTTTATGTTAAGTGGAATTCTTACTCCCCCCTCCCGCTTCCCCTGGGAAAAGTGTCATCTTTTTGAGACCCAGCGTCACTAGAGCCCTGGAGCCTAAATTTTCAGGGACAAGTGGAAACATCACCCGTATAGTTTTCTGAAAGCAACGGTGAGTAGAACAACTTCTATTTTTACCACCTGGTCTGCACTTAGGAGATCACTTAGGTATCGAACACCTGGTCTCCACTTATGTATTCCACTTAGGTACAGAACAGCATATGACGACCATTGTTTAAAATGTACACTGCACCTCAAAGTATAATGCCGCATTCTCAGAGGGTGTCATCACCAAGCAAGTACCTTGGCTACATCTAAAAGAGGCTGCTCCAGTTCTCTATTTGATGGCAACTTCAGAATGGTGCAGCATGTGGTAGGATCGACACTTCCTGGGTCATTGGCCCCCTGCCACAATAGTGGGAGGGATCAGGGTTTTCACTTGGCCTTTTCTATTAAAGAGCATTGACTCAACTTGATTTAAGAACCAGTGTGAGGGTTCTGTCAAACGCTGTGTCCATTATAACATGAGATTGTGCTGACACTTTAATTACCTGAATTATCAGCTTCAACGCAACTCTGTGCTATGGATTAAAAGTTTGTGTCTCCTCAGAATTCATAAGTTGAAATCCTAACCCCTAAGGTGATGATATTAGGAGATGGAGCCTATGGGAGGTGATCAGGTCATGGGGTTAAGCCCTCATGAATGAGATTATAACTCTGACTGCCCCTCATTCTGACTGCCATGAAAGACTAGAATGAGAAGATGGTCATCTATGAGGAATGGGCCCTCACAGTCACCAAACCTGCTGACACCTTGATTTGACTTCCCACCTACATAACTGTGAGAAATAAATTTCTGTTGTTTATAAACCACCCAATCTATATTATTTTGTTATAGCAGCCCAAATGGACTATAATACCTTGTATCTGCTAACCTTCAAAAATCTAAGTGTTTTCCCTTTTTTAACAGCATATGATTACCCAGCAAAATAGTCATATGGCCTTTTGTGAGAATACTAGGGAAATAACTACTGAGAATCCTTTCCGTGGAGTTGCATGGTCTTTCCTCATGTGGACTCAACCTCTCCTTCAGGCATTTGTTTCCAAGTCTGAGAACATGATCTATCTATTACCCAGAAAACTGGGTAATAGATAGATGAAATATGAGTTATCTTGAAAAGGCTTCAGTCTTCTGGCCATCCATTCTTGATCTTTCTCTATATGTAGAATATACAGAATACAAAATAAATATATATGCACACAAAATAAACATATATAGAAAATATATATTCTATATATACAGAAAAGTTCAAGAACGGTTGAGCAGAAGGCTGAGGTAAGCCTTGTGTATATATGCTTGTATGCACACACACATGTGTAAATGTACATATGCATATGTATATATAGAATATATTAAGAACATACATATGTATATACATGTGCATCTGAAGAAAGATAAATATATAGAGATATAGAGAGACACACATGTATAGATATAAATGATAAAGATATAGATGGTATAGATGAAGATGTGTGTGTGTGTGTGTGTGTGTGTGTGTGTGTGTGTGTATCTCCTTGCTGTATTCCCATATATTTTTCCATTATGAATATTGTATTCTCTAAACAAGCTCCAAAGATCCCTATAGGTCAGGGCTCCCTTGCTGTCATTTAATCTTGCTACTTATAATGTAATTATACCCATATTGTTCTGATAATTAAAGGCTTCCACTTGGCCCAACAATTCTGAAATCCTATTATCCCTATTGTTGCTAGAAAGCCCAGTTCTTCAGCAGCATTTTGCATTATCATACCAACCTACAGAAGTCAACAACCACTGAGATTCTCAATAATGCTTATGCCCCTCTTGTCAGGGCATTCCTCGCTAACTTGGTAAATGGAATGCCCTCCAGCTCTCCTACTGAATATCATCAGCTGTAAAGATTTGGGTCCTATAGAGTGTACCTATTCTAGCATGCAAACTTCTCTAAGCTTTTTATATCTTCTTCCAAAGTCCACAGAAAATCTTGCATTAGTTAATGTGTGCTATCACTTGTATAAAACCTCTGCAATCCATGTAAGCAATATATTAGAACATTCTCCCTGGATCCTTGCCAGAATGTTAAATCCTGCATCACAGAAAAGACCCCATATGTTTAACTCAAAATGCAGGGGAAATCTCAACATAACTCAACTGCAGAACAAACTCCCCTTCTCCTAGGAGGAGGAGCCTTTTTTTCTTGTTTGATCCAGGCCCCTGAAGATCCATTCTCAGACATGTTCTCCCAGTTCCTGCTGTTCATTTTAGTTAGGTCCTACAGCTTCTATAGATATTTTCCTTATCTTCCTTTAATACTTTAGTTAAGTTATGCTGAGATTTTCTCCATTTGTAGGAGCCTGAAGTTTTCAGTTTCTTAAGTGCATATACCCAGTAACTCTAACCTAAAATTTTACATCCAACCACAACACCTTCCTTCTTAAACTCCCTGACTTTCTTACGCTAAACATTCTTTGAAAGCCTTCTTTGAAATTCTGCCAATCCTAAAATTAATATCCTGCTCTGTCTGCTATCCAGATGTAGTTGAGAAGTCTCTTGCAATGCTGCCAAGGAAGCCCTCTCACTCTCACACTTTGCATGAAAATGTGCAAATTAAAATAACATACAAATTTTAAAAAACAAGTAAAAACTAAAAACACTGATATTTATTATTTGCAAAGACATAGGAAAAATATGCGTTGCTGTTATAAATTATATATAGAAAATGTAAATTGATAAATTCACTTGAGCATTCTTAAAAATGTTCATTTAAGATATGATGATGGAAAAAATAAATAAGGAAGAATTTCCCAGAGAGCTATGGATTACCAGAGGGACTAGCCAAAGAATCTGTACTTTATTATTCACATACAGTGAGATTTGATCATTGCTCTGAATCTATAATTACTATATGTTTCTCTTTCTGCTTTTTCTCAAATAAAAACCTCAGGATTATTTGTGTGTCCCTGCATTTTGGGGTGGGAAAACTCTGCCCCACAGGACAAATCTGGCTCGCAGTACCATTTCGCATGTACAGTTTTACTGGAACACAGCCATGACCTTTCGTTTTGGTCTCTGGTTGCTTTCACCCTTCAGTGGCAGTTGAATAGTTGTAATAGAAACGGTGTGGTCTGCAAAGCTGAAACTATTTACCATCTGGCCCTTTATAAAAAACATTTGCCAACCCCTGATCCACGTCATCATTTTATATTAAGCATGTTAAGACCAAATGACTTGTTTTCAGACTGACAATAACTATATCACACTGAAAGAAAAAGATTGCATATTGACTAAAGATCTTGGATGTTAAGCTGGAGACAGTAACTGGATGGGACTTTGTCTTAAAGAAGGAACGCTGTGTATGGAAGTGCATGGAGAGTTGGGTGTTCCAAAGGATAGATGGTGTTAGAGAAAACATCTATTATTTCTTTTTCTTATATAAAGTAGAAACTTATCTTACACAGGTACCTACACTACATATTCTTGGCCCCTAAAAAATGTATTAATAGTTTTCTTTATTTGTCCTTTTAAATATTAATAATAATATTTTAATAATAATTTAATATTCTTATAATAAATAGTCCTAGGAGATTTTTGTTGAGTCTATTATAAAGATATTATTGAAATTTTTAATTCCTTATATCATATTACACTACATATTCATTTCTTCCAAGAGAAATAATTATGTTACCTAATGATATTATACATCTTCTCAGAAGAATCTCTTTTTTTCATGAATGTAATAAATTGTGTAAATGATTGTTTCTCTTTTTTCAAATTGACTGAAAGTTAAATGATAAATTTATGCCTCACTTTTGGTAAAAATCAAGAATGGGTATGGTTTTACTTATCTCATTGTGTTCTAACTGATAAAAGCAGAAATGATCCTTTCCTACAGTTTTTGTCTTTTGTTTAAGAGTAAAACATCCCAACAACAACTTGATACATTTTTTAGTAAAGTCTCAAGATATTGGTTACAACTAATCAAGGTCTACTCTCTAGAATGGGTTCTTTCTGTCTGTTTGCTGTCCTTATTTTTAGGTTTACCCTAAATCTATTTTCTCTTTGAAGTTAAAAAGTAACTGCCAGTGGTGATTATAGCTGCATGCTTCCTTTTTCATGTTCAAGCTTTGAGAGAGGGGAAAGAGAGATGGAGGAGGAAAGAGAGAAGAGTAGGGAGTTAGAAAAATAGAGCTAATGTTTTTTTAATAAATAGCTTTGCTGCTTAAACTATTTAGGGTGGGTTGTTATTTGCAAATACAGATATAATTGGGTGGAAGAGAGGGCCAAAAATAGAAGGTGTTCCTGATTTATAGCTTTTGATTTCCTCCTCAATTAAGAAGTAAAGATGGGGAGAATTAAGGTTGAATGAATGGAGAAGGGGCCTTGCAGAAGCTGTGAAGTAGTTTGGAAACAGGAGAGAGAACTGAATAACACTATGGCTTGAAAAATATTTTGATAAATAAAAAAATAAACCTCCTAAATTGTTGCCAAGTTCTTTGAAAATGTTCTCATGTCCTGATGGAAGTTTTCAAACTAATTTCCACAATTCTATTGATTTTAAAAGAGTATTCTGATTTAGAATCTTGTCCATTTCAGTTTTGCGATCAATACCACAAACTGCTTGTTGAAAATAGTTACTATGAGTAATGTGGTGTCGAACATGATAAGGTTTCTGAAATTGCTAGATTCTATCGAGTTTTGTGCCCTAAGGCTAAGGACCGAATTCTTAAATTATTTTCAGAATTTGATCGGTATCAGTACAGGGCAGGAAGTACTGATGTGATGTGACCTCAGTGTTCTTGTTCTTGGAAAGAATTTTAATTGCCACAGAAACTTCTGCTTGTGGTAGAATTGGAAGTGCATACAGCAATCTAAACTAGAAGCAAAGATGAATGAATTAGTTGAATATTTAAATTATAATATGAGTTAACAATGGACTCTTTAAACTAGAGATTAAAGATGAGCTTTTTTTTTTTTTGATTAAGCACATTTCTACATGCAATTGAGAAGACATAAATCTTTGAAGGGCCCAGAAATGTGTGTCAACTTGACTATCTGTGCACTGCTTCCTGCAAGCAAGGATGAGAAAATATTTCTTGTCAGAATTTCAAATTCTGTTCTCTAGCCAATTAGCAACATTTTGCATTTTTATTATGATTGAGTATGAGCCAGCTAAATTTCAGTGTGATTGTTGAAATGAAACCATTTGAAGACTGGATATGGAGAAGATCTGCCAGTCAGCTAGCAATCCTTTTAATTAAGGTGGCTTTGACAAAAGCAACCTCAGCAAAATCCTGACACTCATAAGGAAAATCACTTATAATGTGTTCAAAAGCTCACATTTATGAATTACCACGTTAGCACGCATGTAGCTGTGAAATCATGTTAAAGTAAGTTGTGCAATGATGCAACGCTTATAATGGGCTGCCTGATGGAAGAATGAGATTTTTCTTGTTTTCGTCATGAATTGTGATAAACATACTTGCAGAGCAGATGGGGCTCAAACATTTTATGTTGCCGTCATAGGAGAATCAGTAGATGACTGGCTACATTTAAAAGTGATACTGCCTTTTCACAGGCATCTTATTTTAAAACTATGTGAATGTTTTCAGTGTTGCATTCTCTTGTTCCTGCTTATACCCTTTCTATTCAGAGCATTTTCTGAAGTTAAGAAGAAACAATAATGTCTCCCTTGTCTCTTGCACTTTCACAAATACGAAGAACTCTTTGAAATAATCCCATGTTTCCTAGGATTATGTAATTTCAAAGGACCAGTTACCTGCCTTTTCAAATTTCACTAAAATTCTATGATTATTATCTAGCAATTTTTCAGTGGTGATAAAAGTTCATAAATTGACTTTATTTTGATTAATATATGTGTTGTTTTCAAATGCTAACAATCCGGGCCCTTTCAGAATTTATTATTCTATTTTTAACTTATTTTTTAAATTTACAGATAAGAAAACTTTTAGCCCCTTAAATTTTGTATTCTAAGCATTATTGTTTTAATTTAAACTATAAAATAAGATTTTATTTTTATTTTTATGAATTATTGCCTATATAAACACAAGAAAAAAACAAGAAAACTGAATTGTAATTTGGATGCTGGGTGGTAGACCAGGCTTCCTCTCTAGCTATAGGCTTCCTTTTATCCCATCTCAGCCTAATGATATATAATTCAATAGTTTCAGCATTATTAAAAATTACTGTATATCATAGACTTTTGGGATGGTTTACAATTTCTGAATCAACCAATTTTAATTGAGAGTGGGTAGGAGAAAGGGGGTCTCAACAAACCAGAAATAAAAGGGAATTTCCTCAATCTGTCAAAAGATATTTCCCTCAAAATTATATGACACATAATATTTAATGGCAAAATAATGAATGGTTTCTTCCTAAAATCAAGAAGAAGGTAAGCAGGTCAACTCTTACCATTTTCATTCTGCATTATACTGGAGATTCTACCCACTGCAATCAGGCAAGAAAAAGAAATAGAAGTTATGCAAATTGAATTAAAATTGTTTTTATTTGTAGATGACATGATCTTGTATGTAGAAAATTCCAAGGAATACACATACACAATAGAAATCATAAATAAGCCCAGCAAGGTTACAAAACTTGCTAAGAGAAAATTTAAAAAATCTAAAAGAAACAAGAATTATTCCATATTCATGAATTAGAATACTCAGTATTATTAAGATGAAAATTCTCATCAAAAGATTCAAACCCATTGCAGATGTTTTTACCATAATTGACAATCTGATACTAAAATATGTATGGAAAGGCAAAAGAACCCAGAAAAGTCAGAACAATATTAAAAAAAAAAATTTAGAAGATTTTCACTCCTTAATTTCAAAACTTACTACAAAGCTACAGTAATCAAGACAGTGTGGTACTGGTATAAGTATAGATATGCTGATCAATGGAATAGAATTTGGAATTCTGAAATAAATCCTTGTATATATGGTCAACTGATTTTTGACAAAGATTCCAAGGAGAAAGGACAACATTTTCAATAGATGGTACATATCTGTCCCCTTTACTGGTTTAAAATTTGTCTCTTGTATTCTATATTTGGTGATTGTTCTCAAATATGATTTACCAGAAACAAAGGCTGCTCAATTTCAAATTAATATTTATTTTTTCATTATTTCTTTAAAACCTTGATTTATTTGGGAGCTATTTGAAAACTCTGTTCTATAATTTTCTGTGAAATGTTAGCAAATGTGATGTAGTACACAGCCAATAGATAGGAAATACTAGGTCTGGACTTCCAATGAAAGTTTTTTTTTTATAAAGGGGCCTGAGTTAACACATTTAAGGCAGTTATTTTGGATTTGTTACAAGAAGCCAAACATAATCCTTAATAACACTAAACAAACTTTGTTTTTAATAGCTGTTCTCACACTCCTTCCCAAAGCAGTAACTTAAAACAAATTAAATTTAATCATCTATATCCATTATTGCAGAATATGGTTATCTATAATTTTAGTTCAACATATTTTTGGTGTACCTTTTTAAGCCCACAAAATAGATGTCTTATTGCTTTATGACTTAATATTTATTTCAGTTTGTTTGTGTTGATATGAATTTGTTTGTTTATCTTTCTTCTTCACCTGAGATCTACCTTGTGACTCATTTCCATTCTTGCTGAGGTAGATTTTTTTATACCTGTTTGATGTGCATCTGTCTCACTTTTTGTTTATCTGAACATGTTGATCTAGTTTGTGACAAACAGATTTGCTTGGGATTTGATTCAAATTTTACCTTTCTATATATCCTTTTAGGATATTATGTTACTTTTCGATCTTCCATTATTTCACTTGTGAGGTCTATTGCCAATATAATTTTTATCCTTTGGAGATGGTCTGTTGATTTTTCTCTTAATTATTGAATTCACATATTTTATTGATTCTGGAAAGTTTTTAACCATTCTCTGTATTTTCTACTTTTGAAAATGCCTAAATCTGTCCACCAAATCTGTTAACCTCCTTGTCATAGTTCATATTTTATTTTCTCTTTGGTCTGCATTCCAAGGAGATTCTTCATATAGTTCTTCCTTTAATCTTCTAAATTCCATACAGTTCTATTTATAACTCATTCATTGTGCTTCTTTAATTTCACTTTCTAAATATCTTAGTTTTGGAAGTTTTATTTTCTTTTTTCTTCAAATTTGTCTAGTAATGTGTATGAACACTAGTTTGTTGCTCACTGTTTTTAGGTTTACTTCTTATTTAACATTTTATACAATATCTATCTGATAATTATAATTTCTTAGATTTTTGGAAGTACTAAATATGTTTTTTTTTGTGAGGTTTTCGTTATTGTTGTAATGTTGTTTCTGCTTTCACTCATTTTTTAAATATTTTATATCCAGGTATACTTCAAAATAATTGAGAATTTTGAGAAAGAAGGGTATAGAATGGTTTACAAGTAATCACGAGAAGCACTTATAACTACTTCTAGGTCCAGTGTACGTTGAGTATGGGGAAAATATTAAAATGGTTGCTATTTTAGGTGACTAAATGGGCAAGAATTATCTCCAGGAGAGATACAGGTTGCTTTTAGAGACAATAATTAAGTAAACATTCAGAGAAGAAGTAGGGATATGGGGAAACTTTTGGACACATCATTAGGTCCAATAGGTGTGATAGAAGTATTCACCAGGGGAAGGGGCAGCTTGATGACAAACTGAATCAGATAAGCAGTTACATACAACGGTACGGGGATACATCTGAGGAATGGGTGCCTAGGGGCATCAGACTTCTTCTGGGACTAAGGTAAGCAGGCAAATAACACATGATGAGACTTTTCTTGATTGTAACTTAGGATAAAGTCTACAAAAATTCTCTCTCTATGAACTACACTCATAAAGAGTGTAAAACTTGAGCAAATATGATCTCAAGAGGAATAAATGAAGTTCAGTGCATCTTACTTAAAATTCTGCTAAGGGTAGATTAGAACCCAAAGTCTTAATATGTGATAATAACAATCCATGTTTGCTTAATTTATCATCACCAGTATAAAATAACTAAAAACAGAAACCTATTGTCTCCTTTTGTGTTTCTGTATTACCTGAAATAACTTCTTAACTCTTCTGGGCCCTAGATTCTTCCATTTTAAATAAGGGAATTAAACAAAAGAATATGGTCATTTACAGGTCTGTGTGACTAATTTTTAAAAAATATTTCTTAAGTGTGCGTAATAGAAACTCATCAAACTACATTAATTTGGATTTTACAGCTTAGTATCTGAAGTTTTTATAACTATTTTGTTAAAGAGGATTTCAAATTGAACTCTTAGCTTCTCCAAATCGGAGAGGATGGGGAGAAGTATATATTATAAAATTAATATGCTTTTAAAAAATAACAAATTTTTGAATATTTGTAAGTATTATTTTGGCTTTTTGTATCAATTTTATTCTTTCTGCAAAAAGTCAACTTAACAAATATATATAAGAACTTGCTATATGCCAACCACAATCTATGTTTATTTCTCCCAACACTTTATGGGCCAGACATTTTTGTCCTTGTTTTACAGATGATGTTGTAAAGCACTGAAAGTTTAATTGTCCTCAGTTATTAATCAGTTGGTCCTATCCCCACTTTGCCTAGTGCCTGTTCTCTGTTTCTTCATGTTTTGTAACAATCTATGATGCACAGGTCCAAGTAACACAGGACTTATGCTCCGGTACACCCAAGATGTCATAAAAGTTGCCTGTGGCTCCTGAGGTAGACATATCATTTTTTTAAATAACACTTTAACAGCTGTTTTGTGTGCCCTGCTATTTTTTTCTCAGCATTCAATGTTACTATAAGCATACGGTTCTCTGCCCAAGGGCTTTCATTGGTCACAAGAGCATGTTTGCTTTCAGATAGAGCAGGTTGAAATTGCCAGGATTAGCACTCTCGAGGGTATCCCTCAATCAATGATGAACAGAAATTGGTGGATAAATAAGGCAAAATATTTACATATTAATGGGCCAAATATCTCCCACAGACCCCAGTGGGATTTAGCCCCAGTTGGACACAGTGGTCACTTCACATTAACATGCCTCATATCAGCTGCTGAACTCTCCTAATGCCACTTTTGTTCAACTACCAGTGTTTCACGAAATCACTTCAAATAATTCACCTGCACTCAAATCTTTGTTTCAGGGTCTGTTGATCGGGGAAATGAGTCCAAGTCATATACTATATAAAATGTTATTTCATTATTGGGTGGCTACTTGAAGTTAAATAATATTCTCTACAGATAGATTTTATGATTTATAATTAGCACTTAAGCTCTTCTCATACATAAGGTGTTGCTGAATAGTCATATTTTCGGGAACATTAAAGTTTTGTGTTAAAAGCAGTTTTCCACAAAAGCAGAACTACCCGCCCTCAAATGGACTATGCGGACTGAATGAGGATCTTAGCCTTGACTCTAGTGACACAAAGATGACAGGCCCTTCTTCAGGTTATTTCAGTCTACATAGGCCTGTAGAAACTATTGAATGAACTATGTGTTCAATAATAGTGTCTTGAATTGGTAAACAAACGCTTTTCTCCTATATTGGATTTTAACAGCAGTATTGTAACTATAGATACAGATTAATAGTTATGAGATATTTCAGAGAGCATTAATGGAGTTAATAAAGAGAAAATTCAGGTTTAGTTTGATTTATTTTAGAGTAATTAGGTAATATAATATTTGACACACTCCAACATAATTGAAAATAATTCACGGACATCATGCATTGACATAGTCAAGTATTTCCATGTTTGTTATAATTAAGAAATATATATTTTAGGAATTCATTTGAATGTAATAATTTTAAGAATAAGTATTTTCTCTTGTCCTGAGAAAAGTAATATGCCTAGAGTAAAGCATCAGGAAAGCTACAATGAAATAGTTTAATGGACATAATTTTGAGTGAAATAAATGTTGCCATTTTGCTCTAATTTAATTTTGCTGAGCCATTGGAATGACTTTTAAAAATCACACACCCCTGGATTAATGCTTTTACTTTCCAATGACTTCCCACTGTATTTAAAATAAAAGCAAAACTCCTTAGCAACTTACCAGACTTTTTATAATTCTACTGCTCTTATAACCCCAGCATTATTTTAAGCTACTCTCCACATCCTAACCATGTTCTGGCCCACTAGCCTTCTCTTGGGTCTTTAATACACAATCCCTTAGCCACTTTCTCCGTGCACTATTCCCTTGGAGTGTGGTCCTATTAAGGAATTCATTAAAATTATATTGAAAAGACATTTCTCTAACTTAAATAGTAAGGAGTGCTGATGTTAAATTAGTCACCAGAATTATTTGAAGAGGGTTATGTTCTACCAATCAACAGACATCTCAGGAAAGAAGCTTTGGGCTTGTTAAGATTGGCAGGATTTTTTAAAAGATTTGAAGATAAAGTGTAAAAGGATATTTGTGCCTTCAGTTGGAAATTATCTGTAATTTTTCTTCATGAGTTTTGCCACATATTTTCACATTTCTGTAGGGAAAATCGGTTCAAATTTATGTAATTTTAGATTTCCTTCAAATAATTTATTTTCCATATTCCAATTACTTTGTTATTTCATAGATAATTAGGCTAATATTTAAAGTGTCTACCAGATCCCTAAATTCAGCACTAGTCTATTCCAAACTAGGCAGAATAGAATGATGATTAATATCATAATTACCATTACCAAGTTACCTGTGGAAATAGGATGCATTATCACTTTGAAACAATATGCTAGCAATATTTCAATTTGTATTTATTTTAATTTGTATATTTCTATTTACCTATTATTTTGACCTATAAAATAGATCCTAGGATCAAATTTTTTACTATTTTTTCTTACTGCAATAAATGATATGTTGAAAAAGTTATGATTTTTATGATTCTATCCTACAAATGATAGCAAATATTTTAAAAATTTATCAATGTCAGTGCTAGGGCAAAGTGAGGACTGGTTAGATGAGTCTGTTGGCTCATCCCTATTAATGCACTGTATCTATTGCTTCAAATGATTTACATGGAGGAGAGTTGAATCTGGTAAAAAGAACTCAAGTAGTGGCTATGACTGGTGTTGAGATTATGTTTGAAAGGAAAAAGAAACTCTGAATTATTGTTGAGTGGCAGGATACCTGGAGAGATTGAGATCCATCAATTTCATTGGTCAAGGAGAAACTTCAAATGTTGAGCATATTATATAAAGAGAGGATATCTGAACCTCAGTGCACATAGAGACAGAGAAATCTATGGAGGGATTTAGTTAGTCCCTGATTCTCTCCAGTAAACAATGAAGTGATAGTAAGATATTTTCCAATGTCAATGAAGCCTTAAGCTGGATTTGGAGGTGACCTTAGTTGTGTTTAGGAAAATTTAAAAAAAGATGTACATTTATAAGTAGGACAAAATGGTACTGAGTTGAGCAGCATCAGCTCAAGGGAAGTAGATGCAGAGTTTTCCTTATGTGTTCTTTTGCAGGGAAATAGCCAACCAAGAATGAAACTGAACTCAAAATACCATAGTCAACTGGCACTAATGTTGTTATCAAAAGACAAAATAAGTCAGATACTTTATAGGCATTTCTTAAAGTAATGGTTTTCAAAGTGTGGGCTCTGGAATAGCAGCATCAACACCAACATGGAACATTAGAAATACAAATTCTTGAACCACACCCAGTGCTATTAAACTGCAACTCTGAGCATGGGACCCAGCAATTTATCTCTTTGGGTGATGTGGATGAATGCTAAATTTGAGAAACACTGCCCCAGGGGGTTGCAAAATCTTTTCGCCCAAAGAATATGAATAGGAAAAAAGACTGAACTTTTAGAAGCCAAGCTGGATGGTGGCTTTGAAGTAAAAGTCAGTAAAACAGTGTTTTGAGGTAATAGGTTGATAAGGTTTGAGTGTGTGAGTTATATATAAATACACTGCGGTGACTTCATTTAAATTCATGCTGATTAGTCATGATTACATTTTTATTGCAGAAATTTACTGAATTTTTTCAATTTAAGAAATGAGTAAAATTTCTTTTAAAATGCAAAGTATGTTTTAAATGTAAATATTAGTATTATGTTCAAATTTCAAAACTAGTCAAAGAGAGGCAGACTCCTGAAATCTAATCTTACATATTTACAAATGAATTCAGTATCTCCCAAATTTACTTAAATTATATTTCTATAATAAATGTAGGTACCATAAAATCATGACAGCTTGATCATTAACTCCTCACTCAATCTAATTGCTGTTCAGAAAAAAGAGAATATCTACCAATAAATGTATGATTTTAGACAGTCCAACAAATTAGCATTGCATCTATTGGTCACATGATACTTCTTAATAATAAATTCTAGAGATAAACAGCTAAGTTTGCATGAATCTTTAAAAATGACATGCCCTTGCAAATGGTTGGAATGTGAAATTTGATGTTAATACAGTAAAATCAGAGTCAGCTGCACGATTTCATTATAACACTTGCCAAGCTATCTCAGCTGTACACATTTCATGTCATGAAGCCCCATTCAGATAAAATAGTGGTAACATCTCTGTCTGCTGTGTACCAATCAACAGATAATTCAGCTGGAAATCTTTAATCTTGGTTTTCATCCTTACTCTGCTGTGATGTCTGTCCTGAACAATAATTCAGTGATGCAAATAGTTTTAACCCAAGCACTGCTGCATAGTTCCCTTTCCATAACGTGGGTGTTGTGCAATTTATTTTGTGTAATAAAACTAAATACAAAACTATGAATTTAGCTACATTTTCCTAAAACTTGATTTTTAAGTAATGGACACTATTTTGTAGAGTATAGTTAATTCATCTTTATCCCACATGTAATTATTAATACATTCTAATTATATTTTGATTTATAAAGACTTCTCTTTTAATAAAACCACACTATCTATTACATATCTACATTAGAAATTTTAGTTAATATGGTTAAGCTCATCATTGTTAACTTTTAGATTTTTTTATAGTAATCACTTTTTTCAAAAAAAAATCAATATTTATGTTATGGTCAAAAATACGTATCTTACTTAAGAAAGGTTATTCTTGGTGGCATTCATTTTAAGATTTAATACAATCGAGCATGACTAAAAAGTTATATACCACATGCATCAAAAATGGTTCACTGCAATTATTTTGAATCTCATATGCTGACTCTAAATTTCAGATTGGTAACAGACAATAGTTTACATTGTCATCAAAACATAAAAGAATAAGAACACAAAACTATGACAGAACAGTATATTCTATCTGATTCTCCTGTAATTAGGAAATTTTATCATCCAATTTCATAATGCATGACCATCATCAACTTGCTTTACTAAGTTGTGCGAAAAGATGAAATTCATTTGTAGACTGCAGTAGAAAGAGGACATGAAAATGATACATCAAAGGCTGGTCCAGTAACACCATTAACTTGTAGTGACAAGTTGTTAATGGCAGTTCATTAAAAATAAAATAAGGATAATATCTGTGAAGTAAAAGCAAGGTGAGGATCAGAAACTTTGTTGCCTTTTTATTAATATTTATTGTCCACCAGTGAGTCGGTCATATTCAAAAAAACATCTGAAAGTTCCTTTGGTGTTATAATATCTGTTTTCACCAAATGCAATAAATGTAGCTGTCTAATTCTATATCCAACACAGTGCTAGGTAGTCCACTTAGCTTCTCTACAACAGACATTATCAAAATAATTGTGTTTTCAGATCATCTTGGAGCATCTGATATGTCTGAATTAATGAACCAACATGCAAAAATCATGCTGCCAAGGAGTTTTCTTCATTCCGTCTTCAGCCTGTCACAAGGGAAAGCTATGTAGAAGCCTAATACGGCGTGTAAGCGATGTTAAAATAATGACCTGATTGCTCCATTCATATTATCCTCTCACTAGGGAGCCATCAGCCTCATAGATTAAATAAAAATAAATAAGAGAAAGAACCCATTCTTTGGTTGTGAACTGAAAATAAATTAAAAGCTGCTTCTTTTTTAACTGTCTTCAATTGTCTGCTTCCACAGGGACCATGCTTTGAAAATATAAAAGAATATATTTAGTTCTTGATGAAAGAATAATAATTTGGTAATTTCTCCTAGAAAAAAAAAACATTAAAGATGTGGTTATACAAAACCATTTTCCTGTCCATGAAATTTTCATGGACAGGAAAGACTCTAAAATGCTTTAGAAAACATTATCTCAACACCCCAGTGGCATAATGCTTTAAATTCCTCATTTAGAAAGAGGAAACAGAAAAATCTAAAGCATGCATATGTTAACAGGCATTTCTGATCTCTCAGAATTCAGCAGTAAAGCTGAAACCATGAGTCTTAATATCTAGGTGATCTTCCCAACATAACATTTTTTTTTCCATCAGAATAATTTGAGCAAGGCATCAAAAAGTTGAATTTGTACCTTCGAAAGCATAAAATAGCCTTACAATTGAAAAATAATAATAAACCAGATAATCAATTTTTGTTCTTTTTATACTGTATTCTGAATTTTTTATTCTGAATTTTCTATTCTAGTCTTAATTCTTTATTAATACAATTATTATCTGCTTGTTTTTAAACCAACAAATAGGCAGTTTTTAAATCAACAAATTGTTGATTCCATAATGAGTTTCTGATGATAAGAAATAAAAGGAAGAGTAGAAGGAGCAATTTTTGTTTTTAAAATATATTAAGGTAAATATCATTATATAAGTCCAGCTATATAATTTATATAATCAAAATTTATATTAACAATTTGTATCCTTTCAACATAGCATTCTCATTAGAAGACCATTGAACAAAAAAGATTTAAGTAGTTATCAAAATATAATCTTTATCTAAGAGCAAGATAAACCTCTATGTTCTGGAATAACATTTCTATATTTTTAGTACAGCCAACCTAGTTTTTTTTTAATATTTCATTTGCACTTTAAGTGAACTATATTTAAATCCTTATTTTTAATTGCAAAACTTAAATGTTCATATATGCACTTAAAATTCAGGGTGTGTACACAAGGATTTATTGTAGTGCAGAATTCACACCCATGTGCTATTTCTCCATATTTAGTATCGAGCAAGGTTAACAAACATTCGGTTGGACCATCAGGTTAGATATTATTGCTTGTCTTCCCAATACAATCATTTGATCTGTTATTCAGATTTTATCCATATCCAAAAGAATAAGCTCACAAGCAGTCCTGAGAAATGTGAACTGACTCCACACCCCACTTTTTCTAAGTCACTCTGTGAACTTTCATGTGGCTTGTTAAAAAGCACCCAACCCTGTCACTCTCTCTCACTTGAATAGCACTTACAAATTTTGAGAACAGAAAATAGCATACCCGTGCCGTAGGTATTATTACTATAAGTTTTTAAAAATGAAACTGAAGCGTAGAGAGTGGAAGTGAGTTGCCAGTGGTCTCCAACCTTTTGGTACCAGGAACCGGTTTCACGGAAGATAATTTTTCCATGGATGGTGGGGGTAGGGAGTGGTGCGGGGCTGCTGCGGTGCTCTGCAGCCCGCTTCCTAACAGGCCACAGACCAGTACTGGTCCAGGGGTTAGGGACCACAGAGTTGACCCATGTCACATAGCTTCTAAATATCACATAAATGAATATGTGAACCTGACACTATCTCAGAACAAATTATATGTTATTGTAAATAATTTGACTTGGCTTTGCCCACAGTTGGTTCTTTGGTCATTGGCATGAACTATAATATTCTCTAATTTATCTAATTTAAAATTTCTCTACAGAGGCTTCCTCATAAAACAACCTTGATGTCACCATCAATTATGTGATCCCCTTGGATTCCAATATAGACAATAACATATAACCAAGGTGGTTATTTTAATTTAGCAGTTTCAGTGTTTTCCAGTGTATGTGACACTTTAAGAAAACCTGATCAAATTCCAGGCTACTTCATATGACCACACTATGGTCCACCATTTTCTTCTCATAGTTATTTATGAAATAGAAATGAAGGTATTTGCATAAAAAGATCTGTACAGAAGCATTCATATAGCCAAGAACTAGAACCAATCCAAATATCAATAAAGAAGAGAATGATTAAACAAAGGATTTTATCTTCATACAATAGGGTAATACTTCACACAAAAAAGAAAATTTTTGATACAGCAACAGCATGGATAAATACCAAAACATCATGTTGTGCAAATTAAAGTAGACATACACACACAGAAATATATTGTATGATTCAATTAATACACAGTTCAAAATTCATTTTTCCAATAATGATGGCTTGAGTCCTGGGAATATAATAATGACCAGAAAGAGACATGAGAGAATGTCAGTGTAAGAGAAATGATCTATATTTTGATTTTTGGATTATGGTTACATGGCTGATCGGGTTTCATGGCTGAAAGATGATTAAATCATGCACTTAAAATCTATGGATTTTATGTATTTTAAATGCAACTTAATCAAAATTCAAACTTATTTAATAACCAATTAATATGCCTACCTCATTTTGCTAATACCTTATCCCTAATATTTCTCATAAATCAAGAAAAATAAAGAAAGAAAAATTAAGAAAAAAAAGTCTATAGCAAGTTTGAGGGTTTCAATTATCGGTGTGATTTGTCAATATAAGCTGAGAATTTTGTCATTGTTTGTTACATTAATCAGTTAGTGGTACTGAAAAAAACTTACAAAGTGACAAAAAAGCCATGCAAAGACTTCCTGAACTTCACAATCAGATTATCTTAGGCAGCTACATTGATCCCTTAAACAATCTTTGCTAGTTATTCTTTTGAGTGAATTGCTTTAAAAGTATTGGAACAGATCATAGGATTCATTAATTTCTGGCTCAGTTCAGGGAGGCAAATAAAAAAAGCCTCTTATTAGGGCAAATATTTTGAGCACATTACTTACCAAATGCATCGTGATGCATCCTAGCTTAAAGTCTGTGGATTACTATTTTTCCAAGAGAAAAAGAAACTCACTCAGCAGAACCTTTCCAGAAGAATGGTATCCTAAAATATTTTGGAGATTGTTGATAGATTTCAAAAGGAGAGGTTAACACGGAATGAATGTTTTACTGGATTATTTTCTATTTGTAGAGATAAAATAAAGTAGTACATGACTATGGACAGGAATTATCTGTTTTCACTCATTGGTCAAAAAATATTTTATTTGCCTATAGCTTGTGAAATGTTTTATGGTATATAAATATAGATGCAGATAGTTTTCTGCCACTTCAATACAATGTCATCTTCAAAAAGACTGCATTTGATAAAAATTTCTTATGAAATATTTTAGCATCCAGGTTTTTGTTTTTTCTTGCCTAGCATAAACTGAATAAGGCCAAATAATTTTGATTCTCTTTGTTAGCTGATTATATTAGTAAAAATGGATATGATGACTGTTAGAATTAAAAGATTCTCAGAATGGACATTGCTGTGATTGAATTGCTTTGCAGAAAGTTTTGCTCCTAGCATATTTTTCTCTCTTACAGTTTCACAATAAGGTTTCCATAGCTTGTATTTACATATATACACACACACACACACGTATTTGCACATACACACACATACACCGACACACACACCATGCAGGGGATATCCTGGCTATGGAGTCATTATAGAAATTCTTTAAAAATTTAAAATTGTTCAATAAATAAGCTGTAGAACATGCTATTTACTAAAGCTTTTATACTCATTGGGTGATAAATAGTTTAATCTGACACCCTGCCCAGAATATATGAAAAGACTGATAAAAAACAAAATAAGAATAAATAAATTAATAGGCATATATGACAGATAATTCATCATACATTAAATTACATTGCAATTATCATTAAATCAAATATTAGTTTAATTTAATACACTTTAAATAATTATATTCTACCTATTTCCTCTAGCCACCAAAAACATTTTTAGGCAAGTGAAAATTAAACACAAAGGCAAAATTAAACTGTATGATTTAAGATTTCATTGTACATTCATCCTTTGATTTCTCATGTTGTGTCATAATTTTATAGCTGAAAAGGACTTTAGAGATCATCTATGTTGAGATCATTCTTGTGTATACACAAAAAAGTTAAATGTTTTGCCACAGATTTACAATCACCAGCAGAGCCGGAACTAGAATTCAGTTACAAAATTCTAGTTTAGAGCTTCTTAAAGTTTAATATTTATTTATAAATTTTGCTTTAAGTAATAAAAAATCATGTAACTCTGATATTTTTGTAAATCTTCCAAATAATTTTTAAGAAAGCCTTTCCCCACTCAATTCAGGCATCAATATTATGAAACAAACATTTTCGTTTTCTCAGTATTGAGAGAAAAACTTTTGTCAGGGATTTTATTCTCTCTCTTTATATGTCAACTACTCAAGGTGCTTCTGAAAAATCAAAAAGGCACACTCTTGTAGATATATTTTAAAAGCACTGACATCAGCTTCTCACAATTCAAAAGACTGTAAGATACTATTTTCTGTGACTACAAAAATGTTATTTATAAGCTCGTTGAACACAAATTAAATTCAAAAGCTGTCAGCTGAGCACTGGTCTAGTTGCTGTTGGGTATAATAAATTAAGATTAAAAAAAGAAATCCTTGGCCAGGCATGGTGGCTCACACCTGTAATTCTACAACTCTGAGAGGCCAAGGCATGAGGATTGCTTGAAGTCAGGAGTTTGAGACCAGCCTGAGCAAGAGTTAGACCCCAGTCTCCACTAAAAATAAAAAAAAATTAGCTGGGTGACTAAAAATGGAAAAAAAATTAGCCAGACATGGTGGCATGTGCCTGTAGTCCCAGTTACTCAGGAGGCTGAGGCAGGAGGATCGCTTGAGCCCAGGAGTCTGAAGTTGCTGTGAGCTAGGCTGAAGCATGGCACTCTAGCCCCCGCGACAGAGCTAGACTTCGTCTCAAAAAAAAAAAAAAATCCTTGACATCAAGAAATTTATAATGCAGTAGAGTAAGAAAAGACACATCTCAAATAATATAAGAAATAATCATTTTATTAAATAGTAGTTAATTTTTTATTTAAAAAAATACAAATTGAGTGCTTGTACAATATACATGTATGTTCAATTTACACAATGCACCCAGAACTATAGCGGACACTCAAGCATTAATACTAAATAGGACACTTTTGTTTTTCTCCTAGAAAAGCTTACACTGTGGTAGAAGAGACAGCTAGATAAATCAGGAAGTACAATGCAATGTGGCAAATACTCAGATGAGGTTACGTATTCTAAGTAGAGAGAGCTGAGTGTAGGATAGGAAGAGCATTTGATCCAACCCAGGTCAAGAGAGGATCATAAAAGTCTTTCCCAGGGAAAAGGATGTCTAAAGACAACTTGGAAATGCTCCATGAAAGCAATGGGCAATTATAAGAGTCCTAGGCAGAAAGAATGACATAAGAAAAGTCTCAAGTTTAGCAAGAGCAGAACTACATTTGTAGAACCATAAGTATAGGTTGGACAATTAAGTAAAGCAAGATCAGCTATGAAGAAACTTTGTTTTTTATACTTGAAATCAAATAGGGTATCTTGGATGAGGTCTGTGTGCATTCACAGGAGAAGCTAAATAAGGATCCAGAAAGCCTTTATTTAGGAATTGAAGTTTGAGATAAACCTTGAATAACAGCATTATTTTGATGGGCAGAAATAGAGCAGGAAGAAGTTAGGCTGCTTGAAGAGTGAACAACATTAACAATAGAAAGTAAATTAAACATATAGATTATATTAATCTCTTTCAATAGCATTATGAAACATGGAAGAAAAGGATGAAAAATATGGTGAAAACACACACCTCAGCCATTGTTAAAGGGTCTCTTGAGACAAGTCGATGAATTGTGTAAGAGTCTGTACTATTTCCTATCAAAAAAAGTAGTTTGCTAATATAGTCTTTTGACTGAAAAGAGGAAAAAGGAAATTTTCAGGGGTGATAAAAATATTCTATAACTTCATTTTGGTGATGTTTACACAGGTGTATATTTTTTTCAGTACTCATAAACTTGTACACTATTAAGATTATGTATCTGCCCTAGTAAAAATACCTCAAATTATAAATATACAAAGAAATTGACTCATACATATATACAAGTTAAGAGTGAGAAAACCCATGATTAAGTTACGGTTGGTCTGTTTCACAGTTACCATTGCAACACATTATAAAAGGAATGTATATGATTCAAGAACAATAAAATGTGTTTTCTTAAAAAAATCAAGGTGATAAATAACCAAAATTTCAAAGCCAATTAATGCTAAGTCATATAATACAAAACTGGTCACTCAGATATTTAAAAGGGAGAAAACTAGGATTCAAATTCACCTTTAACTACCTTGAAAGGTCATGTTCTCTCTAATATGTAATAATTCTTATCAGGTTCAATAAGTGCTAAAAGTACTACAATACTAAAACCATTCCTTTCAATCACAGTTACAAGCTACCCTATAAAGATAAACCCATGAAAAGACATAAATATAAATAAAATAAACATATAAACATGTACATCTCTAACATTTATAGTAATGTGTGTAATGACTAATTATAAATAATAATTTAGATGCAAAAAATTATTTTATTACAAACATCCTATGCAATTCTGCAGATTCTATCTCATGTTTGAAAAATACTATTATTACAAGATGTGAGTTCTACACATATGAGCATTATTTAAAATATACTTCTATATTATTGTTGGCAAGAAATACAGAAAGACATGAATGGCTCATTGAGAATAAGCTCAAGGGTCTTTCAGTGGGTATTGTTGGCTAAAATGAATTTATGTTGAAAAATAACTGAGATAAATGACTGCTATTAACTAACACCATTTTAGTAGAAGTAGTTCACTAAGTAGAAAGTAGCATGTCTATAGAAAGGCAGACACAGGTTTAGGTTAATGAAAGTATGTAGAAGAACTTCTTATTGGGTGCATAAATAGATCTATTATTTCAAATGAGCACCAGCATGTGCTCATATATTAATAATTGGAATTCTCTCAGTGCCTTGCTGGTCTAGAAGATGCTTGGCTTTCTCCATAAGTAAATCAACACTTACATGTACTATAATTGTAAGGTAGATTCCCTCCTAGAAATGGTGAAAAGATTTAGTGAGCAGAACTCTAGCATGTAGTGGTCAAGTACATTGTAAGATATTATACAGAAACGAAGCTGGAAAAATTTGAGTAAGAAAAGAATTTTAGCCCAGATGAAGAATAAAGAAAAGGAAATTTTAAACCCTTGAATTAGGACAATATGTTTAACACTCATTTCATGAAAATTGACTCTGAGTCACATGAAGCAGAAACACAAAGTGCATTATAATAAAGCCATGAATAAATTCAAGGAAAAGAGCTGATTATAGATATTTGATTTCTAATCCCAAATGTCAGTAGTACTTAAGGACTCTTTGTTAGAAGTACAAAGGCAGCCATGTGTATGCTTGACATCTATCTGCAGCAAACATGGTTTTACTGATGTGTGTATCAAAGTAATGAAAAGGCTTCTGAGACTCATAAAAACTGTGATACCAATTCTGTTGATTTACTTGACAACAAATGACCAGAGACAGAATAACCACAGTATTCCTTTCAAGTAACTAGCATTGCACATAAAGCAAACTGAAATTTAGACTAAGAGTTCATTTTTCCTTGCAGCCGAAAATCACGATAAGTGCAATGTAAATAGCAAGTTATCCGTCGGTATAAAATAACTGATTTGATTTTCTAGCACGGGACTCACACCAAAAAATAGAGAGCACAACAGACAAAAAAAAAAAAAAAAAAATAGGAGAAAACTTCATGATAAAAGAGATGCTGACTTGATCAACAAGGCTTTAAACTGAAATTCCAGAGGAAAAGATTAACGTGTCCAGTTAAAGAAAAAAACTTCATTCTGTATAGAAAAGCAGATTTGGCATAGAAAGTGTAGCATATGTAGTCAATGATTTTTGGCATAATTAAGAGTGTAAAGGAGTCCTAAGACAAACAGAGCCCTCTGCTTTAAAAATATGAGCAGACACAGTGAGAATATGATTAGAGGGGTGATTTTCTTCTCCCCCGTTTTATTTCTAAAACACATGATAGGAAGATGAAGTTTGCATACAAAACAAATCCCAGTGTACATACCCTGATCATATGTAATTCACAGTATAATTCTATAATTTCTCATGCACATGTGATATATACTAGTATCAAAATATGTATTGGGTTATTAAGTGTGGAATGTCCAGTTTCCTAAAGTACTAAGTTTGACAGCTGATATCTCTGACATTTCACTTTGACATTTTTACACTTCTTGGGGCTTTTTGTTTTTGTCTGTTTGTTTTTTAACTGTGAAGGCACATCTTCATTATTTCAAGAGCCCGTTTTGGCTTGTGATTAACTGTTACTTTTTTTTTAGAGCAATTTTTGTGAGATAATGGATAAGTCAAAAATTCATGTTATTTTTGAATATGAGTTCTGTCATGGAACAAATGCAGTGCAGACCTCTCAAAATATCAACGAAGTGTCTGGGAAGGATTTGGCTAATAAACTAATAGTATGCTGATGGTTTGACAAGTTCCATTCTGGTGATCTTAATCTTGAAAATGAGCCATGTTGGCAACCTGACACCAAGGTGGATAATGAGCTGAAATTTGTGGCGGAAGCAAATCCATCTGAACCTATGTGTGAATTAGCAGCAAGATTTGATGTTACTATTCCAAAAATACTGGACCATTTGAAACAAATCAGTAAGGTAAAGAAGCTGGATAGATGGGTACTGCATGCATTAAAAAAGCATCGGAAGATAAATCATCTCGAAGTTGGCCTTTCTTTACTGTCATGACATAAAGGCAAACCATTTCAACACTGTATTGTTACATGTGATGAAAAACGGATTATTTTTGACAATTGCAAGCATTCAGCACAATGGTTGGATAAAGATGAAGTGCTGAAACACAGTCCCAAACCAAATATTCATCAAAAAAAGCTACTGGTGTCTGTTTGGTGGTCCAGAGCTGGTATTATCCACTACAGCTTCATGAAACCTGGTCAATGGGTTACAGTGGATGTCTACTACAACCAATTGGACAAAATAGTGAGGATGCTTGTGATTAAGCAGCCGAGATTGGTCAATAGAATCTGTCAATCCTCTTGCAAGACCACATGTCACAAAAAACAGCACTGCTCAAACTATGGAAGCTGGACTTGGAAATTCTCTGTCATCCACAGTATTTACTAGACCTTACACCAACTGACTACCACTTCTTCCAGGCTTTGGACCATTTCTTGAAAGGAAAAATATTCAATTCTCAACAAGCTATGGAAAATGCCTTTCGTGATTTTATTGCCACTAGCTTTTCAGGTTTCTTAGCTGCTGGCATAAACTAGCTACCATTATGATGGCAAAACTGTGTTGATACTTTAGGAGCATACTTTGATTGTTGTTTGAGATACAATGAACTAGACTTTTGATTCAAAATTCGACCTTTTATATTTAATGACTGAATAAATAATGATATTGTTAAAGATAATCTTAAACCTGTTCAGATTTATTAAAGAAGCAAACATGGACTATTCTGCCACATTGGCACTTGGATTTTCCAAATCCTCCAATTTTTTGCCCATTGTGTTTGTACATGTTATTTCTTTTGCTGGTGATCTTATTCAACTCATTTACCTTTTAGGTATCAGCTTATATACCTCCTCCTGAGATAGGCTTGCATTTACCACCTATGTAAATCAGATACGGCCTAATATTCTGTATAACAGAGGATTCTATTTGTTTTCTTTTGGATACTTGTAATTATTTTTGTTGTTATTGTTTCATTCTTCTAATAAATTCTAAATTACATGAGTGTAAAAAATACACTCCATTTTGATAATTATTTTATCTATAGAACTTATCTAAGTATTTTATTTTTTTTCCTTAAATAAGTTTAACAGTAATTTGGCTATTTTAAAATAATTTATATATTACTCTTTGAATGTATTCATCAAATTTGTGCTATCATACTTTTATAATTCATTAATTTATAATTTTAGCAACTTTTTTCTCCTGTTTCCTTTTACATATTTTGTTATACTCTAACATTTTCAGTTGAGTGTTCATGTTTTTCAAAGCTTATATTTATTTTTCTCTTTTTTTCTTATCTACTTGTCCTTTCTAATAATATCTTTTATAATAATTTGTCTTACCTTTTACATTTTATAATAGTTTGTCTTTTATAATTTTATAATAGTTTTTTATAATAGTTTGTCTTATTTTTGTCATGTTGCTTTATCTGTTATTTTATAATTGCTTGCTATTTACTTGCTATTTATTTCTTATACTTGGACATTTAATTACTTACTGTTCATATAATGTCCAAGGTTTTAGAAGAGTATACTAGAATATATTGTTTCTCTTTCCAAAACATACATTTTTTATATACATTCTTATAAATACCATTATTCAGAGTAAGATGATTCAGTATTCTTTTATCTCCTACATGTTATTCTCTAATATTATCAATATTACCTTTTTTAATAAGCAACTGTTTTAAAGATAATTGTTGATATTTGCATAATGAGATACATAATTGATATGCCTGTTTACTCAGTGTACAAATCTTATATGGATAATGTATTATATGTAATTTATTATATTTATATATTTATATTATTTTATATAGCATACTTATATATAACATATTTATATAATCATATAATTTATTATTACATATAATGAACTATATATAGCATTGTTTGTTTTTACCAAATCTGCTAGCTAGAAGTCTCACATCTCTTTTTGATGTCTCATTCATATGATACTAAGGGGCTTCCTAGACCCAGTGGGACTTACACTTGTTTGTAAACAGCAAGCTGAGAGAGCATATTGCAACCCCTGTGGTCATTATCTTCTTTCTTGCTGCCATTTGGTGCCATAAGGTCAAGCTTACATCTACAAATAAATATATCCTTAGCAGTTCATCTAGGTCCCTTCCTACTCAGATTGTAGCAGTACCCCATATTGATTGCTAAGTTTAAAACAGTTTTTATTTCACATACACATGCCTATCCAGAGTCTCATAATGGCAGGATAGCTTGGTATGGAGGTGATTCCAGCATCTACTCTGCATGAGGCCAACCATATGACATAAACTCTTACATCTTTGTTTTAAACCAAGGTCACAGACTAGACTCACCATTTCCTCAGAGTCTTTGTTGTCCTTACTTATCATAGTCCTTGACCAAACCATCATTATTCAATTCAACACATCTCCCTAATGTGGCTATGATGAAACAAGAATTTGTGGCCTTATTTCCTTCATGAAAAGTCATCCTGGAAGGAAATCCTGGACTTCCTTAAAATAATAGCAATCAACGGAGCCAAAATACATTGAGTATTACTATAAACCAGATGTTATTATTATCCAAATAATATGTACCTTTTCAAATTAAAGTATTTTAGAGGATAATTGGATTGAACTAATATAAAGAATGAGCTACAATTGTGTGAATAATATAAAACTTAAATTCTCCTCTGATACTGAAGTAATGTTAAGCTAGACACTGTGATTTACTGGTGGCCATATTTTGCTGAAGTGATTTTAAAAGATAGGAAATGAAGTGACATGATCACATTTTCTGATGTTAATGATGATCTTGAAAGTAAAATAGGGGTATTAATGAGCAACTTCAGTAACAGAATCATCCATGTAAGTATCAGATGCTAGCGTTTTCTCCAGATTCGATAAATATCATGTGTAAACATACTATCAAGCTTCAGGTAAACAAATCATAAAGTCGCATTACCTTGAAAGTCAAACCAGAAAAAAATCAATGCTTAAAAGGTAAAGTGATATCTTATTTATCTTATAAATGTGATTTATAACGAATCTTCATATTAAATCTTCAAATATGTATGTTGACATACATAGTTCTGTTTAATAATCACCTAACCAAGAAGCACCTTCTAAAAACAAAAGTTAGACACACTTGATAGCAAACAGAGAAAAGATTCAGTTCAACATACATCATTGAGCATACCTCAATCTCTCAGCAAAAATTGAAAATTGGAAGTGCATGAACCATAGTTATTAAGCTTTCATGAACCTGGTAAGTGTCATTATTGGGCTATTTAGGTATTTTCTGTAATATTTCAAATATTATAATTCAAAAAATAAAAGACAGAGAGCTCTACTCATTCCCCTGAGTATTAGATAAAATAATAATCTGAGGTTTTTCTGTGCCATAAGCAATCCATTAAAGTTTTGAGGAAAATAAAGGTCAATAAAATATACTCATATAAGCAAGTGAAAAAACTTGATAAAATACAAGAATAACAAATAATGCTACAATATTTGGTTTTCGCTTTGTACAAAATGCAGTTTGAATAAAATTATATGAATTAAGCTTTTAAAATCAAGCACATAATTTTAAATACATTAGAGGAGATGGCTTTGTAAAATAATACCACTCTGAAAACATGCAGAAAATGAGCACCTTTATAAGCAAATTCTCTGAACCTTTCTACTCCCATCCATAGTTTATGTGCATATTAAGAATAGAATATGGGAGGAGGGGATAGGTATATAAACACTTAATGGGTATGGTGAGCACCATCTGGGGGATGGACATGCCTGAAGCTCTGACTTGGGTGGGGCAAAGACAATATATGTAACCTAAACATTTGTACTCCCATAATATACTGGAATAAAAAAAAAAGAAAAAAAAATAGAATATTTTTAAGTGGAAGCTATCAGTAACAATAATAGTATTTGCAAAACAAAATTCATGCATATTCACTCTTATAAAAGGAGTTCCATAGAATTCCCTAAATTTGTTAAATTCCTTTATTTGTTAAACTTATTTTATTTACAAATTGCTTTTTTAGGAATACATATTTTATGACAAACAAAGCACTTTTTTATGTAGTTTCCTGAAAGTAAAACTCATTTTTCATTTCATAAAATTTAGGAAGTATCTTCTATGTGTGACCTATTAATTTCACGTGTTGTATGTGGAATGATGAGGTAAAAAATTTCATCACCAAAAATAAAGTACTATCAATAAATTATTATTAAAAATATACTTGATCTATAGTTGTTCCATATCTGTTCCTTAATTTTTTTTACCAAGTCAACTTTAAATAGCCATATCTTAGGTCCCTTTTTCTACCTCCCCATGAAAATTATTCATTCATTCCACACATCTCTACTGAGACAACTATATCCCAAATCTCAGAAAATAAGTGTAACTTGAGTCATTTTTCCAGGTCAAATATCTCCAAGACAAGACAACCTTTTGCTTGCTAATATGACTATATCTGAATTTGATGCATACTTTCACAGAATATATGTCTCAATTTTTCTCCCTGATCAAAGATAGTCTTTTGAGAATGAGGAAGAAAAAAAACATGTAGATTGGAACTGGAAAAACTGGTCTTGCCACTTAATTGCATTCACTATCACGGTGACTCAGAAGAGAGGTGACAGATATTCAAAGTACAGTTGGCCCAAAGAAGATCAGAGACAGAATGTAACCAAATAATTAAAATTCAATTTGTCAAATGGTTCTACAAGACTGTTAAATAAAATTTATGGGAGGTCATTGATTTGGATTGAGCTCCTGCAGTGGGCCCCAGTGGAGTCACTCATGCTAAAAATTTCATGTCACCAAACTGAAACTAAGTTATTTGATCTTCTGAGAAATTAGTATAGAAATAATAGCCAAATTCCCAAACAGGCCAGTTTTGACTGGCATAATAACTAAGTCCTCTCTGCTTTAACTCTTACAAGAAAAATAACGTAAAGTAGCCTGGTGTTAACCAATCCACTTTATATATTAAATATATTCCACTTATTCATTTTCCTGCTCAAGATAGCTTATAAAAATCAACTGCTCTGCCAGGCTCAATGGTGCACCTTTCATTTTTTTATAGATGGAGTGTTATCTGATTTATAAATCTCTAATAAAAGCCAATTAGATCTTTAAACTCAATTTGTTGAAAAAATTTTGTCTTTTGAAAAGAGGCAGTGTTGTGCCAGATCACCCCTACCATGAAGGACTAATGAACGTTTCAGAGAAGATAACAGATCTCAATCTTTAAGAGTCCTTGAACTAATCTTGAAGTACCCATAATTTGAGATAGTGAAGAATAAGTCACAACACTACTAAATACAGAACATACATAAGATTATTACAGAAATTTTAGTACATGATGCATATATTGATTACTGAAATTGAACAACCAATCCAGAGAGCAGTGAATATGGAAGAAACATCCATCCATGCTACATGTGTTTTCCAGAGAAGTATGGGTCCTCGCCAACAGAAGATACACAGCCGGCCCCACTGCACGAGAACTGCTCCTTATGGTGAGCATTTGTAGTGCCTCCAACCTTCATCATCACCTCCTTTTCCAAGATCATTTAAAACTTATAACTTCATATAATCAAAACAGCCATGAGTGCATAGATACGATAATTAAGACATTATAGAGATAGTTTACAAAGCAGAATTTGAAACGCTCGGGTTCAAGGACTATCTGGGTTAAGATCCGGGCTCTGGTACTTACTAGTCAAACAGCTTCGGACAACTTATTTAACCAGACTGTGCCATATTTCCTTCACTAGCTAGTGATTAAAAGGGCTGTTTCTAGAAGAACTAAAAGACTAATAATAATACCTTTGAAGGGTTTAGTACAATGTATGACACATAGCTTTTATTATTTTAGAACAGCTGATGCAATAATTAGTTTATGAAATTAAAACCATCAATGTAAAAAATTACTATTTTTGTTCACAATGGTAAGGGAAAAAACATTTAGTTCACTCAATTAAAAACTGGCTATAAATTATTAAGGTAAAAGTCTGAGAGAAAAGGATCCAAAGCAGCATCCCCAATGTGGCACTGTTCACAGTGATATCTGATCTGTCAGGACACTGTTTCTGTACTTTACTGCCTTTAAGTGAAGTTTCTGGAGGACTCAAGAGGTAACAGGGATTTGTTGATGAGTTCACTCATCTTAGCTCATGTTTAGTTCCTGTCAACAAATTCAAAGTTAACACAAGCTACAAAAAATCTGATGCACATTTTTACACAAAGTAGAGAGCACAACAGTCAGCCGTGCATTACTCAAAGCTAAAGATGCCTGCCAGCTCATTATATTTTTAGTGTGAGAAATTCATAATTACAATTTGACAAGGAGGAAATTGGCAAAGATTTTAGTAATAATGCCTAATAAACTAATGAAAATATATTTTGAGTGGAAATGTGAAGTTTGTTTTTGAAAATAATTATTCTTTTAAAAGCAGAAGAAAATAGTTTAGACTACATGACACATTTAATGTTATTATGAAGCTTCCTTTTATCTTTAAACATTAAAGAAATTTCTAAAACAAAATTTAGCAATTTATATTTATCCATTCACAACAAAAATATTTATTGTATGCCTGCTATGTGCCACAAACTCTGCGGGGCACTGGAGATACAAAAATGTTAAAAAGTATCACCTTCTTAAGAGGTTATGGTTTGTGAAACAGCTAAAATGCAAATGATCAAATAGTCAAATGTGAAAGTGCTGATTTTGTAAGTGTAACAAAGGAGATGCAGGGGGTACCGTTAGTATTTCTCACAATAAGGTCTAATTTATGGAAGTAAATTGCTGCTATAACAAATTAACACAAATTTAGTGGCTTAAAACAACAAAGATTTATTCCCTTCTAGCTCTGGAAGTCAGAAAATTATTTACACTGGGCTAATTAAAGGTTTCACTACAGCAGTTTCCTTCTGGAGGCTCTGAAAGGAGACGTGGTTTTCTTCCTTTTTCAGTTTCTTGTGACCACCTGTATTCCTTGGACAGGGGCCCTTCACTTTGCCTTTGCTCTGTCATCGCATCACCTTCCCTTCTGACTGTGTCTCCTGTAACCCTCTTATAAGGACCATTGTTATTAGATTGGGCCCATGTGGGTAATCCAGGATCATCTCTCCATCTCATGATCTTTAACTTTCCCCTATGTGGAATTTGCTTTTTGACATATAAAGCAATATTTGCAGGAACTGGAGATTAGGATGTGACTGTATTTGGAAGACTTCTAATCAATGAACTACAGAAGGTTAGAGAAAATTTCCCTGTGAGCATGACTCTTGATGGGTGAGATGTTCTTTAGAACAAAAAGAAAAAGAAGAGAATGTGAAAATTCTTATAGGAGAGAGCACCATGCACTTGAAAGGAAGGAATGCTAATACAGAAAAAGCTAGCATAGAGTAGAGGGAGAGGTTTTTCAGATAAACCAAAGGAAATAGGTAGATCCATAATCAGATCTGTAATCTGAAAAGCTCTCTTTGAATACAGAATGGATAAAATATTCCTTAGAGCGGAGTGTCATAGAGCACATAGTAGTGGGGGAGAGGGATTGGGGGAGGTAAAGTAACCAAATAAGAGTTTATTTTAGTGATCTAGGCAATAGATTATGGAAGCTTACTCCATACATATACATATGTGTGTATATATACTTATATATGTATATGTGTGTATATATGTATGTGTGTGTATATGTATATACACACACATACATATATACATATTTTGTATGTATAGTTCTAAACTGAAATAACACAGGTCTTATACCAATCAGTGTATTTACCCTCATAACCAGTACCCCCAAAAAAGATATAAAACATTTCTATCACCATAAAAAGTTTTCTTGTTTGGTAGTTTACACCCAGAACTTTTAACCATTGCTTCCTCCAATATTTGATAAACCTTTAATCATTGCTTCCTCAAATATTTCTCCTTCCCTATTCTCTTTCTCCTCTTGCATGGAGACTACAAATATATGGACATTAATTGCTTGATACTATTCCATTCATCACTAGTTTTAGGTTTAATAATTTCTATATTTTCATATATATATTAAACCATTATTGTGTAGTTTCCAATCTACTATTTATCCCAAAAAGTAATTTTTTTAATTTTACATATTGTATTTTTTAGTTCTAAAATTCTACATGATTCTTTTTTTACATTTCTGCTTCTATGCTAAGATTCTTATCTATTCACTTATTCTGTTAACTTTTCCTGTAAGTCCTTGAAAATATTTATGAAAGAAAAACTTTACACAAATTAAATGTAACAGAGCTTAATTGAGCAAAGAATGATTTATGAATCAGGCAGCCCCCACTTCCTAACCAGAATAAGTTCAGAGAGACTCTGGCACTGTCGCACAATCAGAGAGAACTTAGGATCAAAAAAAGGAATGTGACATACAGAAGATGGAAGTGAGATACAGAAACCGCTGGATCGGTTACAGCTTGGCATTTGCCTTATTTGAACACTTTGAACAGTTGAGGTGGCCAACTTGGCGATTGGTATAAGAGTACATTGCAGTCTGTTTACACATCCAATTAAGTTACGATTCACTGTGTACGGAGAAATCTTTAGGCAAAACTTAAAATATGTCATTACAGCAGCTTTAAGCTAAACTTAACTATATATAGTAACTGTGTCTAAAGATCTTATCTGCTAATTCCAACATCTGAGTCATCTTGTGTTTGTTTCTGTGGACTTTTATTATTATTGATTATGGATCATATTTTCCCTCTTTGTGTGACTGATAATCTTTTATCGTATGCCATATGTTATGAATTATGTGTTTTAGAGGCCAGACTATTACATTTCTTTAAGAGTGTTAAATTTTATTCTAGAAAGCAGTTAAAATACTTATAAATCTTGTGATCTTCTTGAGATTTTTTTCTTTACGGTCTATTTCAATTTTGTCCTTAAATCGTAGGGTTTACATTAAGACATGGCCCATTTTCCTAAAGTGCGTCCTTTCCTAAAGTGTGTCCTTTTAGCTGAATTTCCAAGATGCTACACAATGTCTCTCTATACTCTAATTGGGTCACAATTTCTATGTATCTTAGCACCATGTTCACTTGGGCCTCAATCATGAAGCAGCTATTCTCTACTAGTTTTCCTGTAGTCTCAATTTGTGATGTACAGATCAATCCTAGGCCAACTGTCCATAGGAAATCATCATGTAACTTCAGCAATGCTCTACAAGAAGACATTTTCTTCCTTTCTGTTAGTTCACTAAATTATAGCAGTTTAACTTGCCAAACTGAAATCTCTGCTTCCTAAGCTTAGATTGAGCATGTTCCTCAAGGGATTTGCCTCCTCTGACTATTATTTGGAAAATGAGCCTGGCAGAGTGCACTGCCTATAATATAATGCTTACAAACATGTGTTTCAAATATTTTGTCTATTTTGTCAGTTCTATAGTTAATCATGGAAGCATAATTCTATATACTTTCATAGCTAACAAGAATGAATGTCACTTACTGCATCATAGGTAGAACTTTTAAAAGTGTATTTAATTAGTAACCATTGAACTGAACTTATTAAACAAGTAGACCTTTAAAATTGTAAAATTCAAAAAAAAATTATTTTTATTTATTTATTTACATTTTATTTTATTTATTTTTTAATTTTTTTTATTTCGGAGTATTATGGGGGTACAAACATTTCAGTTACATGAATTGCCTTTGCACTGCCCAAATCAGGGCTACAAGTGTGCCCATCCCCCAGACAGCATGCACTGCATCCATTAGGTATGGATTTACCCATCCCTTCCTTCCTCCTCCTACCTGCCCAACATCCTATGAATGTTATTTCCACATGTGCACATTAGTGTTCATCGATTAGTATCAATTTAATGGTGAGTACATGTGGTGTTTGTTTTTTCATCCTTGTGATACTTCACTTAGAAGAATGGCCTCCACCTGCATCCAGGATAATACAATAGATAGTTCACCATTTTTTTATGGCTGAGTAGTATCTCTTGTAGTCGCTTGTATCTCTGGCACGGGTGAGGCAAAGGCAATACATGTAACCTAAACATTTGTACCCCCATTATACGCTGAAATAAAAAAAATTTAAATAAATAAAAACTGATACTTTTTTTTTTTTTTTTTTTTGAGACAGTCTCATTCTTTTGCCCTGGCTAGAGTGAGTGGCGTGGCATCAGCCCAGCTCACAGCAACCTCAAACTCCTGGGCTCAAGCAATCCTTCTGCCTCAGCCTCCCTAGTAGCTGGGACTACAGGCATGCGCCACCATGCCCGGCTAATTTTTTCTATATATTTTTAGCTGTCCAATTAATTTCTTTCTATTTTTCGTAGAGATGGGGTCTCGCTCTTGCTCAGGCTGGTCTTGAACTCCTGAGCTCAAACAGTCGGCACCGCCTTGGCCTCCCAGAGTGCTAGGATTACAGGCGTGAGCCACCGCGCCCGGCCTAAAACTGATACTATCTTTATCAACATAACTTAAGAATTTGCACTAGAACATTCTTGCTTAGGAAGATAACACTGCAATCCTGTAAATGACTGTTAAGATTAGGAAATTATCGAAAATCAGTATCAAACTGGGCAAACAGTTTGCTCATCTCAAAAAACAGCTCTCTTTTTAATAAAACAATCTACTCATTAAGACTCACCTTAATACCTTCTCTTCATTGTGTCCTTCAACTCTAAGCTGTTATATCATAAACTTTACCCAGTCCCAATCAATTCCCAACTTTAAAAGACTCACTTTAACCCCTTGAGCCTAAATAATAAAACTCTGCCATTAAATTTTCCTAACTTCCCACTGTTTAGACGATATTATCAAAGTGGTATTCTCTCTTCAATAAAATGAAATAAGCTTTTCTTGACGAACAGATTTTTCTGAGGGCAGCCTACAATAGGATATAACTTCAGTGCTTCTCAACTAGGACATGTGGCAATATCTGGAGACATTTTTAGTTCTCACAACTTGGGGAAGGTGGTGCTATTGATGTCTTTGGAATTTAGTAGGTACAGACCAAAGATACTGCTAAACATCTTAATGAGCCAGATAGCCCCCATTCCCTATCCAAAACAAAGAATTTTCTGGTACAAAATGTCAATAGTGCTGACATTGACAAACACTGATTTACTTTATATGATTTCTGTGAACATTAAATGAAATAATATGTCAAAGTACTTTGCAAAATTACTGGCAAATACTCAACATTAAATATAACATTATTATTATGTTTATTAGAGCATTTGAGAACTTTTTATAGTCATTTGGTATCTATATAAATTAAAAAAAACCTTTTTAATTTGTCAGAATAAACCCTCATCATTTAAAAATAAAGTTGGTTATAATGGAAAGGTTTTTAAAACTACCATTTCTATGACTACAACAGCACAAATGTCCATTGCGCAGCATTTCTCAGTTCCAAATAGGAAATATCAAACTGCATACAGCTTTATCCATAAAAATTTTGAGAGGAAATTAACTAGTTTATTTTCTCACAAGTATTTATTTATTTTCAAGAAGATAATTATATTAAGTATCACTATATTTGGGAATATTATGGTTCAGTAGAAGCCCTCAAATGCACTTTTAGTTTTCTTATATTATAAATTTTTTTCAAATTGACAAAAATCTGTTTAGAATTTAAGAGCTTGTTCACTGTGTTATTTATTAAGTGCATTTTACTTCTTTAAACCCATATAGGATAGTGCTTCTTTTCCAGATTTAGTAATATTTTTTGTTGGATTAGGTCACATGGCAGTTATGTTTGGGGGAGCCCATGGAAAACCAGAATCCGAAAACAAATCGCAAATAATGTACCATATTATCCAAAGACCAGTTGTAGCAGTATGATAAGACCAATAGCTCACTGAAGGTACTTTTTATTTTCTTTAGTGTCAATTAATCCTGAGTACTACCCCTCCTAATTCCACATTGTTCTGGTGGAGCTGTCATTTACTGTGTCACAAAACAGACCAATCAAAGCCTTTCCCTTTCTAGAAATTTAATATCAATTATCAAAGCAAAAACACAGGATGCCATTCAACTTCTATTCTCCTAAGATCAATATGGAAGAAACTCATCATCACCTCCCAATTTTCGAACTTCATTATTATGTAGATTTTTTAGACTTGTAAAAACAAAATTCTCTGTGACTCTTGTGTCCTAATAATAAATTTATTTTAGTTTAGCTTGAGTCAGATTCTGCCACTTACGAAAGTCTCTTCACCGATAAAATATTAGCGTGTATACATCAACATATTCTTATTCCAAAAGCCTTTCTATGATCTGAATTAATTTCTGAAGGAGAAAAGGAAAATAGTTCCAAGCTTCATCAGGCTTAGTGAATTGTATCAGCAGCTGCAGACCGAAGGGCTCTTTTTAACATTCTAGCAGCACGGAGAAAGCTGCTACAAAAGGCTCTGGGTTTTCAGGCACACCCAAAAACCTGGAATTATAATAGCAGTGACAGTATCATTTTCAAATACCAAGAGGGCAATGTCTTTCTGATATCCTGTTCTCAAAGAAAGCCTATGAATAGAAATTCCTGGCACACTAAACCCTAAGGTGATCAACCTCTCACCCTTTAAAGCTGCCCCCAGCAATAAAATGAAGATTGAAAACAGCCGAATCTTACCAGAGCCTTCACAGACTGTGAGAGCTATAAATATTAATTCCACAAGGAAACTTGGAGGAAGGGAAAAAAGTCAATGACTAGCAATGGAGAGAAAAGCCAGGTCTGGAGCACTGGCTAAGGAGGCTAACTACTTAAATTATCAATTTACATGATAAAGCAGTGACAATAAATGTTAGGAAGGCTTGAGGCTAGCTATTCAGATAAAATTATTATTTTTTAATCCTCTCTCAGTCTACAACCTTCTCTAACTGCTTCTACACATAAGCATGACTAGAATATGAGCCAGGGCAGTTAATGCCAGTTGAGGTATGAGTGTATCAGTGCTATGGCTTCACTTTATTCTTCTTATCTCTCTACAGCCTGGCTCTTTTAAGTCTGGCTTTACTTTCTTCAAGTTTTGGGCCTCAGGGCTTGTACTAATTTACATAAGGATATGGAGAAGAAACACTTCATAAAATTCCCATGTACAAATTGAAACACTTCCATGAAATGCACTAGTTAAACTTGATGATAAATTTCTTTTACCAGCCATCTGGCTTAATTCTGCAAAATGCAATGTGATCTTCATGACAAAAAAGAAATAAAAGTACCAGAGAATATTTCCTTTAATTGGAAAATACAAAAAGTTGACAGATTTTGCAGAAGTCCCTATAAAAAGATCCCTCAATATTTCTTACTGTTTTGCTTGCATTGAAGTACATAAATGATTGAATATATGATGAAGTAGAAAAGTACTCATAGATGTTATAGCTAATCTGTCTTTAATGGATAGTTATTTCCTTAATCAGAGTTGGAAAGGCTAATTTACTTCTTATTACCTTCCCATTTCTAAGCAATTAATGAATATTGTACTAAAATATTTAAGAACAATATTGTCTACTTACACAGATTCAAAACTATGTAGTCATTTTTATGCTTTTAGCATTTGATAGTCAAGTAAATAGGTTATTAAAATGTGTAATCTATTACATCTAACAGAAACAGAAAATAGTAAGAATGATTAAGTTCTATTGTTCCTTTTCTTCTGAAGCCCTCTTTCTCATTGATTCTAAGCACTAGGATATGCACAGTCAATATGAAATTATTTAAACAACTTACTTGCATATTCCATACCACCAAATAATATATTGCAAAGAAATAGCATCCTAAGAAAACCAGAAAAGTTCATTTTAGTTGACTGAAGTCTTGCATTTATTTCCTTTGTGGTTTACTTTCTTAGCTTATTTCTATTTTATTGTTTACAATAATAAACAATAGACAAGCAAGAAAAAAAGAAGTTATGAGACTAAGTATTTCCCTGAACAAGTTCATGTACAAATAGCTAATTTATGTAGCTTATATATGAGAGGAACTTTCTTATGGGAGACAATGAGCTTCTTAATGATTTTTCACATAGTTCTATTTAATCCAATGAATAATAAAAGGTAATTACATTGGATGTTATCTTATTTTACTTTATTGTTCCTTCAAAATCAATTTAGTGAATTATTAATACTAGTCCCAACTGCTCAAGCTATTGTGTTAAGTACTGAATCCCAAGTAAGTGCATCCATAAATTTGACTCCGTCTAATCTGATACTTCACTCTCCTTGATCTCCTGCTGGTAACACTTACCCCTATGTACATTGCTGGTGTTAGTTTACTAGGGTTGCTGTAACAAAGTACCAAAAATTGGGTGGCTTAAAATGACAGGAATTCATTGTCTCACAGTACTGGAGGCTAAAGTCCAAAATCAAGGTGTTGGCAGAGCCATACTCTCTCTGATGGCTCTAGAGAAGAGTGCTTCTTTGCCTCTTCTTAGCTTCTCATATCTGCCAGCAATTATTGGTTTTCCTTGACTTTTAGATACATCATGCTAGTCACATGGCCATCTTCTCCTTCTGTGTATTCACATTATCTTCCATCCCTGCACAGTTGTTTTTGTGTCCGAATTCTTTCTTTTTATAAGGATACCAGTCATATCTTATTAAAGCCCACCCTAAAAAAATTCATTTTAATTTGATTACTTCTGTAAAGATCCAATTTCCAAATAAGGTGACATTCTGAGTATTGATGATTAGGACTTCAACATATATTAATATATATATTTTTAAAGGAGGCTGCATAATTAAACCCACAACACTCCCAGTCTCCTTCCAATACAAACTGATAAAGTCCCAAACCTCTCTCAGGGTATAGGCAATATCTTCCCATTCAATTACGGTGTTTCCCTTTGTCTATGCTAAGATTTAATTCTCTTGGACCTGGAGGAGATAAAGATTAGGTTCAGAGAAAAATCAGCATCCTCTTGTGAGACAACTACCACAGCTGAAATCTTCAAGGAAGGAGTGGGATATGTTGCTGGTTCTATAAGCAAGAAAAGTTTCGGGGGACTTTGAATGCCAAAATTTTCAGCCAATTCTGTGATGATGCACACATTCCTTTTCCATGTACTGTGCACAATTTACACTTCCATCAGCAGTGCCTGAGAGTCCCTGTTGCTCCGTTTAATCCTTAAAACTATTGACTGACCTTTGTTTAATCTGAATCATTTTGGTAGACTTGTAGTGGTTTCACACTGTAATTCTAATCTGCATTTCTTTGCTGACTAATGAGGTTTCTGTTCTTATCTTTATTGAGCACACAGATATCCTTTTTTTGTACCTATTCAAATTTCTTGTCAATATTGTTCTTTGGTAATTTTTTATTTTCTCTTATTAGTTTTAGAAGTTATTAATATGTGTTTCAAATGTAATATTTTACACTGTGGCTTAAATTTTTACTTTCTAAATGGTATCTTCTGAGACGTAAATGATTTTCTTTTAATCTTGGTTCAATTTATAAACCTTTTTTATGGTTGGTAGTTTTTATAAAAAGTTAAATAAGTTTTTACTTGTATCGAGGTCATTAATTGTATTCTATGTTATATTCTAGTAAATATATTATTTTTTCTGTGTAAACAATTCATTTGGGGGAGGGTGTGACGTGAAGTTTTAATTTTTTTCCACATGTATATCCAGTTGCCCCCAAACCATATTTCCTTTCCCATTGCCCTACAGTAGCAACTTTTTCATAAATCAAGGGTTGAGAAATACATGGGTATATTTTGGGGCTCACTCTTCTATTTTATTCTTCTATTAGTCTATCCTCAAAAAAATAGCAGATTGTTTAATTATCAGGCTTTATAATAAGTTATGTTAACCAATAGAGAATATTTTCCCGCTTTGTTTTATTTTTCAAGTGTTCCTTGGCCCTTTTTTAACTTCTTCTGAAATTTTTTATGATTTCAGGTCATACATTTAAGCCTTTATCCACCTTGAGTTAAATTTTATATGTGGTAAGAGACAGGGATCCAGTTTCATTCTTCTGCATGAGGCTATTCAATTTTTCCAGCACCATTTATTGCCTAGGGCATCCTTTCCCCAGGAAATGTGTTCGTCTACTTTGTTGAAAATTACTTATATGGTTTTATCCCTGGGTTCTCTATTCTGTTCCATTGATCCATGTTTCTAACTTTATGCAAATACCATGCTGTTTTTGTTACTATAGGCTTGTACTGTAATTTGAAGTCCATAAATGTGATGTCTCCCAATTTGTTCTTTTTGCTTAAGAGCACTTTGGATGAAGCATTCAATAAAATCCAGCATCTCTTTATGATAAAACCTCTAACAAACTAGGAATTGAAGGAATATATTGCAAAATAATAAAAACCGTATATAACAAACACACAGCCAACATCATACTGAATGGGGAAAAGTTGAAAGCATTCCCCTTAATAACTGGAATAAGACAAGGATGCTCATTGTCACCATGTCTATCCAACATAATAGTCAGAGCAAATTCGGCAAGAGAAAGAAATAAATGGTATCCAAGTTGGAAAATAAGTCAAACTATTCCTGTTTGCTGATGATATGATCTTGTATCAAGAAAATCCTAAAGACTCCTAAGGATTCCACAATTGATAAATATATTCAGTAAAGTCTCAGGTTATAAGAGTAACACACACAAATCAGTAGCATTTCTGTATACTAATAACAGTCAAGCTAAGAGCCAAATCAGTAGCATTTACAGTAGCTACAATAAAAATAAAATACCTAGAAATATACTTAACCAAGGAAGTAAAAGATCTCCACAAGGAGAAATATAAAACACTGATGAAAGAAATCATAGATGACACAAATGGAAAAACCTCCCATACTCATGGATTGGAAGAATCAATATTGTTAAAATGTCCATCCTTCCCAAAGTGATTGACAGATTCAATGCAATTCCTATCAAAATACCAATGTGATTTTTCACAGAACTAGAAAAAAAACAAAACATAGATTTCTTATGGCATTCAATAAGAGCCCAAATAGCCAGAGCAATCCTGAGCAAATTTTTAATTGACAAAAAAATTGCATGTACTTATCATATACAACATATTATTTTGAAATATGCATACTTTGTAGAATGGTTAAATTGAGCTAATTAAAATAGGCATAACCTCATATACTTATCATTTTTTTGTGGTGACAGCATATAAAATCCACTCTTTGCAATTTTCAAGAATACAAATTGTTATTCACTCATTGTTATTCACTATGGTCACCATATTGTACTATAGGTCTCTGGGAATTATTCTTCCTATCTACTAAAATTTTATATCCTTTGACCAACATTTCCTCATCTCCTACCTGAGATCCTGGTAACTACTATTCTACTCTCTACGTCTATGAATGCCATATTTTAGTTCTATAAATGAGTGAGGTCATTTGGTATTTGTCATTCTGGGCCTGGTTTACTTCACTTAACGTAATGCCTTTCTAAGTTCATCCATGTTGTTGCAAATGACAGGTTTTCCTTCCTTTTTAAGGCTGAATAGTATTCCTTTTGTATATACAGGCATACTTCAGAGATATTGTTGGTTCAGTTCCAAAACAACACAGTAAAGTGAATATTGTAATAAAGCTAGTCACGCATTTTTTTTTGGTTTCCCAACATATACAAAGTTATGTTTACAATATACTATAGTCTATTAAGTGGGAAACAGCATTATGTCTAAAAAAATTCACATACCTTATTTAAAAATACTTTATTGTTAAAAATGCTGGTGGTCATCTGAGACTTCATCAAGAAATAATCATTTTTCTGGAGAAGAGTTTTACCTCCATGTTGATGGCTTCTGATGGATTGCAGTGGTGGTTACTGAAGATTGATGTGACTGTGGCTATTTCTGAAAATAAGTTGTAGTGATGTTTCCTGCATTGTTTGATTCTTCCTTTCACAAAACGTTTCTTTGCAGCATTCTTTTTGTTTCATAGCATTTTACCCACAGCAGATCTTTCAAAATTGAAGTCAATCTTCTCAAACTGCTTTATCAACTAAGTTTAAATACTATTCTAAACCCTAATGGTCACTTCAACAATGTCCACAGCATCTTCACCAGGAGGACATTCCATTTCAAGAAACAACTTTCTTTGCTCTTCCATATGAAGCAATCCCTTATTTCTTACAGTTTTATCATAAGATTGAAGGAATTTAGCTGTATCTCAAGAGTCTCTCTCTACAATAGTTCTCTTGATGTTTCCACCACATCTGCAGTGATTTGCTCCACTGAAGTCTCAAACCCCTCAAAGTCGTCTGTGAGAGTTGAAATCAACTTCTTCTAAACTCCTGTCAATGTTGTTATTTTGACCTTCTCCAATGAATCATGAATGTTTTTCATAGCATCTAGAATAGGTAACTTTTTCAGAAAGGTAAATGAGCATTGGTTTCAACTTAAAGTCATCAGCTGCATTAGTCTCTAAGAGTCAGCCTGCCCTTGCAGCCTTTTTTTTTTTTTTTTGTAGAGACAGGATCTCTCTTGTGCTCAGGTTGGTCTCAAACTCCTGAGCTCAAGTGATCCTCCTGCCTCGACTTCCCAGAGTGTTAGGATTACAGGCAAGAGCCACCATGCCCAGATGTCCCTGAAGCCTTGAAAATAGGCATTGACTTACCTCTAGTTATGAAAGTCCTAGATGGCATCTTCTTCCAATATAAGGCTGTTTCATCTACATTGAAAATACGTTGTTTAGTGTATCCACCTTCGTCCCTTATGTTAGCTAGATAATCTGCATAACTTGCTTCAGCTTCAATATCAGCACTTACTGCATCACCTTCCACTTACATGTCATGGAGATGGCTTCCTTCCCTAAACCACATGAATGGATCTCTGCTCTCTAATAACTTTTCTTCTTCAGCATCCTCACCTCTCTCAGCCTAAATAGAATTGGAAAGAGTTAGGACTTTGTTCTGGCTTAGGCTTTGGCTTAAAGAAATATTGTGGCTGGTTTGATCTTCTGTCCACATCACTAAAACTGCCTCCGTATTAGCAAAAGTCTGTTTCACTTTCTTATCATCCATGTGTTCACTGGAGCAGTGCTTTTAATTTCCTTTAAGAACTGTTCCTTCTCGTTCACAACTTGGCTAAATATTTGGTGTGAGGAGTCTAACCTTTGGCTTATCTCAGCTTTCGACATGCCTTTGTCACTAAACTTAAAATTTTCTAGCTTTTGGTTTAAAGTAAGAAACATGAAACTTTTCCTTTCACTTGAACACTTAGAAGCCATTGTAGGGTTATTGATTGGCCTAATTGCAATGTTGTTGTGTTTCAGGGAATGTGGTGTATCAAGGAGAGGCAGAGAGATGGGGGGACAGCTGGTTGATGAAGCAGTTCTTTACACACACAGCATTTATCAGTTAAGCTTGCTGTCTTGTAGGGGTATGGTTCGTGGCACCTCAAAACAATTACAATAGTAACATCAAAGATTCCTGATCACAGATCACCATAACATGATAATAATGATAAAAATTGAAATATTGTGAGAATTACAAAAATGCAATCCACAGACACAAAGTGAGTACATGCTATTGGAAAAATTGTGCAGATAGATATGTTGAAGACAGGGTTGCCACAAACTTCAAATATTTATAAAATATAATATCCATGAAGCACAATAACTCAAAGTGTAGTAAAATGAGATATGCCAAGATATCATATTTTCTTTATTCATTCATCCATTGATGAACACTTAAGTTGATTCCATATCTTGGCTATTGTTAATAATGCTTCAATGAGCAAAAGAGCACAGGTATGTCTTCAACATACCGGTTTCATTTACTTTGGATATCTACACAGTAGTAGTTGTGTGAAATCAAAAATTTAATTTCTTACACATGTTGATATTGCATGGACTTGCAATCGACTTTATATACAAACCTTGAATCGAGCAAATTTGATGAACTCATCAACTCTAAGATTGTATCTGAATATTCATTTTGATCTTCTATGTCAATAATCATAAAATGATAGTTTTATTTCTTCTTTGTAATTCTTACAACATATAGTTTATTTTATTGCTTTCATGAATTGTCTAAGGATTCAAATATAATGTATTCAAAGGGTGATAGCAAGTCCCTTTGTGTTGATTGTGACTTCCAAATGAACACTTTTAAAATTTTATTCTTATAAAAGTTTTTAATCATAAATGAATTCAAATTGTACCAGTTTTTCTTAATTTATTGAGATATGTATCTGAGATTTTTCCTTATTCTGTTAATATAGTAAATTGCACTGATTGTTAAATGCACTCCAATTTTCTTCTTTTGAAAAGTCTTGTCAAACTCAATACATTGTTCACACAATCTATTTTTAGTTACTTATCTACTTGTGCGCTCAGTTCCTGAGAGAGGTATATTAAAACCTCCCTCAGTGATTATGGATTTGTCTGCTTCTCTTTGTAGTTTGGTTAAGTGTTACTTTACAAGTTTTGAGGCTATCTCAATTGAACACAGATTTAGAAATTTTACAATTCCTGGTGGTATGATTATCATCTTATTATTTTAGAGTATCTTCTTTATTTCTTGAAATCTACTTTGTCTGACATTAATACAGCGACTGCAACTATTTTTTGTCAGTGTTACATGATACATTTTTCCCACTTTTTACTTTCAATATTCTGTAAACTTATGTTAGATGGATCTTTCATAAATAGCATAAATTTACTCTAATAAAGTTTATCATTTAAGGCCCTTTTAACCAAATTCCATTCAACATTACCTAGATGCATTTGGATTTAAATCTAATACCTTATTTGCCTTCTTTTTGTCTTACCTCTCTTGACTTTGTCTCTTTTTTTGTCTTTTTTCCATTGATTATTTTTTCTTGCTCCTTTTTTATTGTTAGCTTTGTATGCACTCTTTACAATTTCTTTTAATGATTACCTTTGCAATTACAGCCCATATCCTTGAATTATCAAGATCTAATAATAATAAATACTTCACTTTCTTCTCAAATAATGTAAGGGACCAAAAACATTTAAACACAATTTACCTCCTTTTGAATTATTTGACATTATTTCCATGTTTTAACCTGTTTGTGTGTAAAACTCAATAGGGTATCAATATTATTTATTTAATATACATTCATATTTACTCACATTATGTCATTCCTTTCTGAATTTATCTATTATTATGTTTCTTTTACCCAAAGAACACTTCTTAGTATTTTTTTGTATTTTATGTCTAATGATAGTAAAGTGTCTCAGTATTTCAGTTAACTCCTGAAATTTTTTATAGAGTATAGAATTGTAAGTTGATCTGTCTTTTGAAGATAATTTTTTTTTTCTCAATGGTTTTTTTTATTGTTTCTCTTTGTCTTTTTTTTCTCAACCATATCTAGGTGTGTGGTAAACAGAATCCTAAGCCCATGGGTCCCAGTCCCCGATGTATGCACACTTTCTCCCAGTTAGTCGGTAAGACACTAAGATGGGATTCCCGTGAGGGATTTTGCAAATGTAATTGACATCTCATATTAGTTGATATCGTATTAGTTGATTACATCAGTTTTATATCAATTGATTTGTTGGTAGGAGGTTTAGCTAGGTGATCCTGACCTAATCACAGGAACTCTTTAAAAGTAGGGTATTTGGCCGGGCGCGGTGGCTCACGCCTGTAATCCTAGCACTCTGGGAGGCTGAGGCGGGCGGATTGTCTGAGTTTAGGAGTTCAAGGCCAGCCTGAGCAATAGTGAGACCCCGTCTGTATTAAAAATAGAAAGAAATTAATCAGACAACTAAAAATATATAAAAAAAATTAGCCGGGCATGGTGGCACATGCCTATAGTCCCAGCTACTCGGGAAGCTGAGGCAGGAGGATCGCTTGAGCCCAGAAGTTTGAGGTTGCTGTGAGCTAGGATGATGCCACGGCACTCACTCTAGCCCGGGCAGCACAGTGAGACTCTGTCTCAAAAAAAAAAAAAAAAACAAAACCTAAACTTTATTTTAATGTCTATACTCTCATCTAAAGGGCTACATTAAGTTATGATAAATGATCTACAGCACTGTGCATTTTTTGTGGTAGTGTTCAACAATCAGAATCTTGCCAGGCTATGATGACCAATCATCACGTTTATCAAAACTTCCCGCACTATGTAGAAATCAGCGTGAAGAGTCCATTCTCTGAAGTCAAAGAGCTCGTTGCTTTTGACAGGAGGCTTTGTGATCCATGGAGTGCTCCTGCATGCCTCGTCGTGAAAGACACCTGTGGTTTGTGTGCAAAGGGCATCTTTTCTCTTCCTCCTCCCCAACCCTGATCTGCGGTCTCCCAGCTTGTTAACTCACGGATCTACCTCCTCCCTGTGTCTTCTCTGTCCCTCCCCTTCTTCCTGCACATATCCAGGGTGGTGAGTGAGTGGCATGCAGGAGAACTAAGCCCATTTTAGCCATAGAGCCCAATCTCCTTAATGCAAATTCCATTGAACACAAAGCCTCATATCAAAAGTATTTTTAGACAAATCTTAACCCCTCTGCTAGATTCTAAGGTCCTTAAAGGCAGGAACCATGCCTTCCTGCATCTGACTCTATACCTTGTGCATCAATGCCTGATAAATGTCAGCTAAATGGAGTTACATTCCCATGCTACCGATGACACCAAGGAACAGACAAGCAGTGATAACATCAGCTCCATGAGGTTAGGGACTCAGGCTGTCTTGCCAACTGTTTTATCCGTGGTGCCTAGAATAACTGCTGTCATAGCATAGGTGCTCAACAGATACCGAATGAAAGAACAAACAAATGAACAGAGATCAGTATTCCCCATCAGTAATGAACAGAAGCTCTTAGAAGCAGCAATGAATTGAATACCCCTCAATCATAGTTTTTCATCCTCAAATGTCTTGCGCCCACATTTCTACTTAGCAACATGCAGAGACTGCTTTATACGGCAGCTACAGGATTACCAGAAACCATTATTAAGTTTTTTTTTGGTTTTGTATAACTTACATAAACCTAAGGGCATAAAAATTCAATATATATCTGCATATGTATATGTTTACACTACCACTCATCTCAAGAACATTTCCAGGCCGGGCACGGTGGCTCACGCCTGTAATCCTAGCTCTCTGGGAGGCCAAGGCGGGCGGATTGTTTGAGCTCAGGAGTTCAAAACCAGCCTGAGCAAGAGCGAGACCCCGTCTCTACTAAAAATAAAAAGAAATTAATTGGACAACTAAAAATATATAGAAAAAACTAGCCGGGCATGGTGGCGCATGCCTGTAGTCCCAGCTACTCGGGAGGCTGAGGCAGTAGGATCGCTTGAGCCCAGGAGTTTGAGGTTGCTGTGAGCTAGGCTAACGTCACAGCACTCTAGCCCGGGCAACAGAGTGAGACTGTCTAAAAAAAAATAAAATCAATATGCCTTATTATCGGACTGAAGGAAATCATGGGACCTTAAGTAAATCACCAAAATTCTCTTATCCTCAGTTTTTTTTCTTATCTGTAAAAGGGCAATAAGAAAATCCACTGGTCAGGTGGGGGCAGTGGCTCACACCTGTAATCTTAACACTTTGGGAGGCCAAGACGGAGGATCACTTGAGGCCAGGAGTTCAAGAACAGCCTGGGCAACATAGCAAGACCCTGTCTCCATAAAAAAAAAAAAAAAATTAGCCAGGCATAGTGGCACATGTCTGTAGTCCTGGCTACTTGGGAGGCTGAAGCAGAAATATCCCTTGAATCCAGGAATTTGAGGTTACAGTGAACTATATATATATATTTTTTTTTTTTTTTTTGAGACAGGGTCTCATTCTGTTGCCTGGGCTAGAATGCCGTGGCATCAGCCTAAGCTCACAGCAACCTCAAACTCCTGGGCTCAAGCAATCCTCCTGCCTCAGCCTCCCGAGTAGCTGGAACTACAGGTATGCACCACTATGCCTGGTTAATTTTTTCTATATATGCTTAGTTGTCCAGCTAATTTCTTTCTATTTTTTTTTTTTTTTTCAGTAGAGACAGGGTCTTGCTCTTGCTCAGGCTGGTCTCGAACTCCTAAGCTCAAACGATCCTCCCGCCTCGGCCTCCCAGAGTGCTAGGAATACAGGCGTGAGCCACCGCGCCCAGCCTACAGTGAGCTATGATTGGGCCACCACACTCCAGCCTGTCAAGAGCGAGACCTTGTCTCTTAATTAAAAAAAAAAAAAAAAAAAATTAAGAAAGGAAAAATCTACCTCACTAGGAGTACGTAAAAATTAAGTTTTTGCAAAGCATCTAGTATAGCACTTGGCACACAGAATCTTAGTAAATGGTAATGGTAGGAATCATTAGAAAATTTATGAGCAAAAAAAGATCCACTTTCAACCCGAGAAATTAAAAAAAGAGCTACTTTACCTATCTTGCAAAACAAGCAATTATTTATTACAATGAGCCCTTACAGTGGACTCTTATCTGAGTATCTGCACTTTTTTTTTTTGAAAACTCCCCTTTCTGATAACTGACCCCATTCCATCCAGATGGCACCTGGAGTGAGCCCCCTAGCCACACAACCGTCTTAAAATGTGCATGAAAGGCTGGACGAGGTGGCTCACGCCTGTAATCCTAGCACTCTGGGAGGCCCAGGCGGGTGGATCGCTCAAGGTCAGGAGTTCCAGATCAGCCTGAGCAAGAGCGAGACTTGGTCTCTACTAAAAAATAGAAAGAAATGATCTGGACAACTAAAAATATATATATAAAAATTAGCTGGGCATGGTGGCGCATGCCTGTAGTCCCAGCTACTTGGGAGGCTGAGGCAGGAGGATCGCTTCAGCCCAGGAGTTTGAGGTTGCTGTGAGCTAGGCTGACGCCACAGCACTCTAGTCCAGGCAACAGAGCGAGACTCTGTCAAAAAAAAAAAAAAAAAAAAAAAGTGCATGAAAATCAAAGTTTTGGATAACCAAATTATATTTAAAGGTATGAGGGAAACACACTACTAAGAAAACCTAAGTTGGGCCGGGCGCGGTGGCTCACGCCTGTAATCCTAGCACTCTGGGAGGCCGAGGTGGGCGGATCGTTCTGAGCTCAGGAGTTCGAGACCAGCCTGAGCAAGAGCGAGACCCCATCTCTACCAAAAATAGAAACAAATTAATTGGACAGCTAAAAATATATATAGAAAAAATTAGCCGGGCATGGTGGCACATGCCTGTAGTCCCAGCTACTTGGGAGGCTGAGAC
>CAUYSK010003317.1:0-12087 GCA_963575035.1 Avahi laniger
GGCTAATTTTTTCTATATATTTTTAGCTGTCCAATTAATTTCTTTCTATTTTTGGTAGAGACGGGGTCTCACTCTTGCTCAGGCTGGTTTCGAACTCCTGAGCTCAAACAATCCGCCTGCCTCGGCCTCCCAGAGTGCTAGAATTACAGGCGTGAGCCACCGTGCCCAACCCCTCAGGAGTTCTTAGCTATTTTTGTACCATGGATCCCTTTGAAGCCTATGATTCTTTCTAAGAATAATGTTTTTAAATGCATAAAATGAAATATATGAGATTACAGTGGGTATCAATCATATTGAAATATAGTTATCAAAATTATTTAAATATCAAGTTTTAAAATTTAAATATTAAAAACAAATTTTTGTGATATAGTGCTACATGTGCTTCTTTATTAATGCACCGAGTAACGTAATCTAGCAACGGGCCCATAGCGGCCATGGCTTTAATGTAGCACTGAGCAGAAGTGATAGTTGGACCTATTTGCAGCAATAGTAGTATGATATTAAAACACCTGTAATTTCTCCTAGTGACAAAGCCACAGGTGCTATTAATCCTTTTGTGGTTTGTAGTGTACAGTTAGAAGAAAATGTTAAATGTTAAAAATTCATTTAGAAATTAATGAAAATAAAGGTGTAATTTTTCTCCCTACCCAAGCTCATGGGTTCTCTGAATTCTCTTCATAAACTCCTTGGAGGGCCATGACCGCAGGTTACAAACTGGTCTGGATGTTTGGGTTTCCTTTGTTCTATTGCTTTCTTCATCTCTTTGAAACGGGTCAGAGTCAACTCTTACTTGGTCATCAGCAAGCAACCAGTAATAGAGTGAGCACATTTTAAAACACGTGCTCAAATGTTAGCACGAGTTAGTCGTCGAAGGCAGGAGCAGTGAAGCCCCTGAAAGGGGCCCCCCTTTCTAGTCCACAGAGCAATGGCCGGAACCCCAAGGGAGAGCTGGAAGGGCCCTCAGAACTTGCCTCCTTGCCCGGGTCACACTGACTCTATGGATGAAGGTGAATGACGTCGGGGGACTACGCCAGGTCAGGGACCACCTGGGCTAGACGTCCGAGAGAAGGCGGAGCTTTATCTTGAAGGGCCCCTCAAGGTAGGCCGTGAGAGTGGCCCTTGCGACACACACGTCTGTATAAACAGCCCCGGGAAATGGCGACATTGGCATCTACTAAAGCAGAGAAATAGGGGCCGGGCCCGAGTTACGAGGTGTGACCTGCACGTATCCCTCCTGTGCGGACACGGAGCAGCACGTCGCCCGCTGCCTACCTGCCCTGTCCCCTCTGCGGGTGTGTGGGAGTCCGGGAAAGCTTCGCCCCGGCTTCTCCACTGGCGTTCTCCTCCCTTGAGGGAGCCAGGTATCTTTTTAGCGCCGTCACCCTTCTCCCTCACTTCTCAGTTCTCCTCCCCTCTGACTTCCCTCCTCTGTCCCCTCCAGTGCCTGGCTGCCCCGTTCGGGGCGTTCCTCTCCTTCCCGCTCCCCGTTTCCACACCACGTCTGTCAGCCGACAAGCAGCCCTAACCGTGGCTGAACAGCAGCAAGTACTATCGACACCCACCTATTCACAGGAGAGCTCGGAGTCCCAGAGAGAAATCAGAGCCAAGAACCGGGAGTTCCTGGTGCTGACAATGGCAGCCCCCGGGAGTGTTTGTGTCGCGGAATTACTGAATAAAGAACCGGGGCTGCTCATCCCTGCAGCTCCCCGGAGTCTCTGCTGAGATTTCCAGCAAGTCGCCCTCTGTCCCTCACCCTCCTCTCACTGAACTGGCTTTTCCTCAAGCGCTAGCATTCAGGAGAAAGAAAATGCCTTCGGTCACTGTCATCGGTTTTGTTTTGCAACAGCATTCTTTGCTCCCACTCCTCACTGCCACGACATGGGTTAGTCTGCGCATTGCGGGGGAAGCCGGGGTGGGGTGGGGTGAGAGTGGGGTGCAGTGAATGCGGGTGTTAGCCTGAGAATCAGCCATTCTCTAACATTGCCTCCTCGAAGGAGACCCCCGTGAGGTGGGGCAGTCTGTGTGCTCCTCCAATCCCCCAGCAAAGTGCTCCCTTCTCTCTAGGTTGCCTTTCTCCCAGGGTGGAAGTTCCTGAAAGGCTGAAGTGGTCTCTTGATTCTTCAGTTCCTGGCCTGGCTCAGTGTCACAGTGTACATGTGGGCCTTATGGACCCACCAATATTTATTCTTTTTGTAGAGATGGGGTCTCGCTATGTTGCCCAGGCTAGTCTTGGACTCCTGCCTCAGCCTCCTGAGTAGCTGGAATTATAGGTGCGAGCCACCGCACCTGCCAGACTCATTTTGATTCTCACCTTGCAGAAGAACTTTACAGTGAGGTAGATAAACCTATCTGTTTATAATAACAATTGTCATTTTTTAGCAAATGCTGCTGTGTGCCAGGCATCGCGCTAAGCATTTCACATGCATCATGTCACTTAATTCTCAACCTGCAGTCAGAGGGATCCTTTCAAAATGTTGATCAGATCCTGCGCCTCCCCTGCTCCACACTCTCTAGGGTTCCCCTCGCACTTGGAGTCAGGTCCCTATTATGTCCCACATGGTTGGCAAGATCTAGCCTTTGGCTCCTGCTCCGACTGCCTCCCCTTCCCTGCCTTCCCCTGGCTCCCCTCACTCCTTGCTTCCCCTGGAACTGGCCAAGAAGCCCTGCCACAGGGCCTTTGTGCTGGCCTTTCCTCCAGGCTCTGCCTGGCTCACTCAGGCACTGTATCAGGCCTCTTCTTGAGTGTTTTCTCAGAGAAACGCTACTTTGTCTAAAATACTACTCACTGTCAAGCTCTGTCACCTTCTCTGCCTTCCTCAGCACAGTTGGCCATTTTATTACAAATCTGTTTGTCTATTACCTGTCTCCCCTACTAGAGCCAAGATTACATGAAGACAGGGACCTCGTTTTGTTCACTGCTGTATTCCCAGCACCAAGAACAGTGCCTTTGATGAGGTAGGCTCTCAATAAATACATAGTCAGTGAATAAATAGATGAATATTCACAAAACCCTGTGATGGAAGTGCTACTCTTACGCCCATGTCGTAGATGAGAAAATTGAGGCTTGGAGAGACTGGCAATATTCTCAAGGTCACAAAGCTAGTGAGCGATCAATCAGAAGTCAGAGAGTCTGCCTCGGGGACCTCGCTTCCAGCCACCGTGCTAGTACATCTTTCTCTCTGTACTCATAAATGCCTGTCAACATTTGTATGTGGAGCCCTAATCCCATGAGACACTTGGAGAAAAAAGGTTTGTGGATGAATTTGTTTGGGAAATACTACACATTGCATTTCCCAATTAGTGTTTCAAATACTTGTTAGCATATGAAAGGCTTTGAAAAGTCTTGCAAAAAAAAAAAAAGCTTTAAAAGGTTTAAATTGTGTAACTCAGTGTTTCCCAAATCTTTGACTGTAGTAATTGATTAATTATGTGTGTAACACCTATTAATATATTGCAAAACATGTCTTGGGAAATATTGGCTTTTGTTATTGTGGAGAGAAGTTGGATTGTCTTATTGTTGAAATGACAAGGGGGTTTCGGTCTAGATCCAGTTGCTTGTCACACAAACATCCCATTATTGAGATAATGAGGATTGCCAAGGAAGAAAGGAATTTTTAATATGACCGATGTCTTGTTGGGTGAACAGGAGAAGCTGCCTCAAATCCGACTTCCTGACTAAGGGATATCGTGGGGGCGGGTCATGGTGTATCTCACAAGAGGCTACATGCACCGGGGACAGGTTGTGGGTGATGGTGAATCTCGGTGTCAGGAAGTCTGCTCCGGGACCTTCAGAATTTCAACTGCTTTGTCTTGTAGGAAACCCAGCATTTAAAGCAAGTGTGGTGGCTTCCGCCTATAATCCCAGCACTTTGGAGGCCGAGGCAGGAGGATCACTTGAGGTCAGGAGTCCATCATTTCTGGGAAACAAATCAAAGCGTCAAGCAGTTAGTTAAAGGAGAGGATTATAAAAGTCATATAGGGGTTCATGGAACCATCTACAGTCTGATAAAGGACTGAGACGCTCTCTGGGATGCCTGGCACAGAGAGGGCTGTGGCCAGCGGCTCCCAGCAGGAGGGGCTATGCCGGAAGTTGACTCCCCGCCAGACTGGCCCCCGAGCTGACTGTGCTTGCACACGGACACACGAGCCGCTCTCATGCTCAGCCATAAAACGGGAAGGCAGCGACGTGGCTCCTGGTACCTTTTCACCACACCTCAGTCCGCTGGCCTCTGCAGGATGCTGAGAGTGTTTACCGATCTTCTGCCCTTTGGTTCCTGTACTAAGTGGCACTTGCTGCTGTTTGTCCCGAGCCTGTTAGAGAGCAGATCCTATGTGTGCCACTCAGGAACAACTCCACAGGCCTGGTCTGTTTTTCCTCACTGCTTCATGTCTCCTCATTGGAATTTTAACCTTTTAGAGGACCAGGGATACCTTATCCTCTTGTGTCTTCTCAGCTACCTCGGTGTTGAGCCCATGGTAAATTTTCAGATAATCCTTGTTGGCTTGAGTGCGAGGCAACCAGTAATCCAGTACGTTGCGTGGTTTGGTACAGGGAAGGATAAATGGTGATGTTGCTAATCCCTTAATTCATTACCAAAGTGCCCCCCACCCCCACTCCCAGCAGGATAGAAGGATGCCCAGAGGCAGAAAAGAACATCGAGTGAAATGTACATAACTGTCTGAATCACCGCGTGCTTGAGAGTTAGAGCAACTGTCAAAGCCCCACCACCCCAGTATCCATTTTTATTGGTTTTGATGGTGATTTAATGTTGTTAGGGATTCAGGTCTCATCTTCGCCTCTGAGATCATCTGAATAACATCGGCGACGGGGAAGGCAAGAGCAGAGAAGAGGCGTCCACAGGCAGCCCTGGCTCCTGACCGTAGACATCTGGGAGGAGGTGGGCGTGCAGGAGAGCCTGGCCTCCCAGCTTGCCGAGCACCAGGCCGAGCAGGAGGCAGCTAGAGGCGTCGGAGAGGGCAGTGCTTTGCCTTCACCCAAGTGACCATGAGAGGTGCCGTGCAAGTCTCAATCATTCTCCTCCTAGTAACTGTGTCTGACTGTGCTGTGATCACGGGGGTAAGTTGTCTAACATTCTCTACGCCCTGGGTTTCAGGAAGATGTCAGAGTTTGCAGGGGAGGTGAGCCCAGGAACACACAGGCGACCCTGCTGGCTCAACGCACCAAAACCAAGGGGAATGGGGAATTAGCCATCTGACAGCACTTCAGAGAGGGATTGCATGTGATTTTCAGATTAGTTAGACCTCACTCTACTAAGCAGAATCTGCTTTTGAGAAACGGTGTGTAAATCAAACCCTGTTTTAAATGCATTAGGAGAGCATTGAAAATTTTGAACTTCAGTCCTTTGGTAAAGTGAAGATTCTTGTTGTGTAATAAAGAAATTCTTTATAAAGTACATTGGCTTACCCAATTTATCTTTTGTGTAAATTTTGGCTTTTATATACAGTGTGGTTCATAAGTCAATTTCAACTTACATAGCGTGTTGACTTAATTAAAAGCAGGAAGGTTAATTAAAGGCAGTAAGCTTATTAGCTTCTGTTGCGTAAGCTTAATCTCTGCTTTCTCCACTCATGAGAAAGGATATCTTGAAACTCTTTTACTCTGTGCCCAGTTAGTTCTGAGAGGAATACGGGCGACATCAACGTTTGGCTGAGTGTACCCAACAGCACAAGGAGAAATCCAGTCTCCCAGCAGAGGTTCAGCGAGGGGTATTGCATATTTTAGTGTTCAAAACACAGGGATCATGGCTTTCTCTCAGATGTTTGGCTTTACCCCAAACCATCCTTAAATGGGAGCACACATTGTATTATAGGAGAAGGATCATTCTTATTAAAACAGGAAGTATGGTTTTACCTGAGAACTTTCCAGATGAAAGCAACTAGCAAAAAAAAAAGGAGAAATCAACCTTTATTTCATCCTCCTTCAGTTTTTTACACAGAGAATGGAAATGTAGAGAGATGCTAAACAAGTCCTGGAATGGGATTAGTTGTATTGTTAACAGAATGGAAAAGAAAGGAAAACTTTCTTTTCTTTTCTTTTTTCCTTTTGAAATGGGATATTGCTATGTCCCCAAATTCAGGGCTGTAGGGTCCCTCGTCCCAGAGTGGGGCAACAGTGCCCACAGTGAGGGAGAGGAAGAGTCAAGTGGGGTCTACTTCCCCTAACCTTGAGCTTTCAGGGGGCCGGCGGGGGTGAGATGTGCCCTCACCAGGCTGCAGACTCGCACAGCCCGGCGACTGCCACCTGCCCATCCTCTGGGTGACGGGTGCACTTGGCATCCCCTCTTTCCCTCTCGGGGCTGAGCAAGTTGGTAGCCAAAAGGTGCTCCATGGACTTCTACTGGAGAAAAGGGAACCAAAGCCCAGCTTGGAATTCCAGCTCAGAAAAGCCACAGAGCTTCTCCGGGAGTGGTGGAAAGTTTGGATCCTTCTCCATCAGGTCCCCACTTGTGTCTGGAGCAGTTCAGAGTTCTGTTTTCTCCGACTCTGGCTTTTGTTTAAAGTGGGCTTGTGTGTCTTCTTTACAAATGGCACCTTCCAGAAACCAGGCAGGGTCACTCAGCCCCTGTCTGGGAGCCCAACTCAGAGAATCCATCCCTCTCTAGGGATCAGGGAGGTTAACAGAGAAGCACTTGGGGAGAGGCACTTGTTCCTGGGGTGCTGGCCCCTTAGATGAGGCTGGGCCTCTGAGGGCTAAGGGGGTGCCAACAGACAGAGGGAGGCTTCAAGCATGGGTGCTGGGTCAGGGTTGGAAAATCCTGGCCCAAGGCAATTCAGCACTGACCACCCAGTGATTTGGGCCACCAGGGCTTCTCCCTGCCACAGAATTCCGATTAATTCAATTCCACCAGCATCCACTGAGCACCTCCCAGCCCTAGAAAAGCTATGCCTTCTAGCCCCCAGACTTGTCAGAAAAGGAGAACTGTCTCCCTCCTGAGTGGCCTCAGAGGAGCTTGGATGTCTCCTCAGATCCGGGTCAGATGCCCACTGGGCCCTGACCCCCCGCCCATGAGAGAAGCAGGACAATAAGGCTTAGCCCGAGGGGTCCTGCTAGGCTGAGGCCAGTGGGGACGCTCTCAGCATCTCCTTCCCCAATCCTAACTGGGGCCTTTTGGATAGACCTGTCCCTTCTGGTTTCTCTTGTGTGGCACTAACAGGCTGTCCCTTTTTCTCTGTCCGTGGCAGGCCTGCGAGCGGGATGCCCAGTGTGGCGCAGGCACTTGCTGTGCCGTCAGCCTGTGGCTGCGAGGGCTGCGGATGTGCACCCCGCTAGGGCGGGAAGGAGAGGAGTGCCACCCCGGCAGCCATAAGGTACTGCGCAGACACCGTGCGGGTGTACACGTGTGGGCGAGCCACGGGCTGAGCAGGTGGGGAGGTCCCGGGGCCTTGCTCTAGCCGGGGAGGCTACGGAGGCTGGCTCCAGAGAGAGCACAGTGCAGGAGAGGGCAACCCCACTCCCTGACTGCTGATCTAGCAGTCCAGGGACTGTCTGGGGAAACAGGCAGCCAAGGAAGTGCTGCTGCCCCACCCCCCCCGCCCCCGAGGCGCCTGCCTTACTTAGTGCCCCACAAAGGATACACGGACATTTATTTGTACAGGGCCAGACACTGTCCACCTGCAACCTCCTAGCACAGGCTGGAGAACCACTGATGTAACGTGATCCTCACAGCAACCCCGGGCAACGGTGAGGAAACCGAGGTAGCAAAGTCGTGTGGCTTGCTCAAGATGCACAGCCAATGAGACACAGCTGGGCCTGGAGCTGCAGTTTTCTGACGCCACCTCTAGTTTATCTCACTGATGTTGGGCTCTGGGGAGCAGCCTGGTGGAGTGGTGCTACCAATCTCGTAGGCTGTTAGACCGGGGACTGGCCACCCCCAGCCCCTCGCTTGCTGCTGGTCTTGGGCGAATTAGCTTAACTTGTGTGGACCTCACGTATACAGCGAGGGAGCAGACTGACTACCCCTGAAGTGTCTTGCGGATCTGACAAATTCAGATTTTGAAAAGGTCACAAATGCCCTTTGCTCTGTTGGATGTTCTCTTCTAGAACATTAAGTGAGACCTGCAAAATGGCCTCCCATATGGGGTCAGGACTAGAGTGAGGCAAGTGAGGTGCCAGGGCACACACTTTGGGGAGGTACTGACTTTTGTGACCTAAGAACATAGCTCCTGCCTTGTTCCCGTCCCTGACTGCCAGCTCCCAGCCCAGAGGATGTAACAGGGACCACAGGACTTTGGCTTCTGTGTCGTCAGGGGATGCAGCGGCAGCTGGAGGTTGGGGGGCTTGGGGGATGGGGGATGGGGGAAGTCGGGGAGTGGGGCCTGGCTTCAGGCTCAGGCTGCCAGCCACTTTCAACCTGGGGACTTGCCTGTGCCTAAGCTCTCAGTGCTCCTCTGGGCTCAGAGCATCCTCTAGCAGAGGCTTCCTCCCAATCTCAGCTGCCTCCCACCCCCGCCTGGGGGGATGGGGAGGCCAGCGGTGGTGAAGGGGGCTGACAGCTCAGCCGTCCTCCTAACCTGTGGCGTGAGAGGTGGTTCAGCTGCAGACCCATATTCCCAGCAGGGACAGCAGTGATAATGAAAACTAGCGCTGAGTGCTTTTTGTTAATATAGAATTTTAACCTCTCTACGATCATATGTGGTAGGTGCTATTATTAACCTATTTTACAGATAATAAAGCTGAGGCACAGAGAGGCTAGATAATTTGCTGATCGTCACATGTCTGGGAAGTGGCAGACCTGGGATTTGAATCCAGGCTGTCTGACACTGGACCTGTGCTCCTGTTCAAACTCCCCTGAGGACAGCCCAGTGGTTCAGCACTTCTCTGGGGTGTGCATCAGAGGGCAGAGATGGTGGCCACCTGTTCACAGCTGTGCCCTGGACCTACCATGGTGCTGAGCATATACGTATTCAATCAACATGTGTTCGTGTGTGTGTGCATGTGTACTTGTGCGCAGGCACACATGTGCTGGGTCTCCAGCGCCAGATGGCCTGTGTTCAAACCCTGGCTCCGCCGCACATTAGCTGTGTGACCTCGGCACATTGCTTAGCCACTCTGTGCCTCGTTTCCTCATCTCCACTTGCTACTATTGCTGTGCTCAGTGGAGGGGAGGGCGGAGGGTGTGCAGGTGAGACCTTTGCAGGGCTGGGCTGACTAGAGGCTCCTGCCAGGAGTCCACCACCCTCTGTTGCTCTTCTCTCCTCAGATCCCCTTCCTTGGGAAACGGCAGCACCACACCTGTCCCTGCCTGCCCAACCTGCTGTGCTCCAGGTTCCTGGACGGCAGGTACCGCTGCTCCATAAACTTGAAGAACATCAACTTTTAGGAGCTTTCCTGGTCTCAGGATACCCACTGAGTCTCTTTCTGAGCACAGCCTGTGGGAGGCTCTTCTGGATTGTTATTTCTACCATGCGACCCGGCTTCCGCCAACTCCATACACTGCTTACTCTGATCCCTCCTGCCTAGTGCCCACATAGGCATGCACCTCCCACGGTGACAAGGCCCACCAGGCCAGCCTGAGGGCATCCCGGCCGGAGGCTGTGGCCCTGGGTGGTGGCCAGTCTGCCCAGGCTGCCTGAGTGGTTGTAAATGGCAGAAAGGACGTCCGCCTCCTATCCCTGGGTGACCTGCTCTTCTCCCTGGGCCCTGCCCCTCTCCCTGCACGCGCTTTCTCCCTGAATTAGACATTCCTGAGCGCAGGCCCTTGGGTGCTTCACTCAGAGTCAGAGGACCAACCTGAGGGTTGCTCATCTTCCTTTCATTGATCAATTGCTTAATTTTAGACTACAGGCCCAAGGCAAGCTCTTCCCAGACGGTAGTGGACAGTCATCTCCAGGCAGCTGTGGGAGCCAGGGAGGGCACCCAGCCTCCTGAAGGCTCTGGTCTCAGCAAGCCTGTGGCCTGTGACCTGTGACCTTCTGCCAGCCCACCAGGCCAGAATTGCAATGCCTCTAAGGCCCCGCCTAACACTGTGCCGGGGAAGCCCCAGTGCCCCCTCCCCATCAACGTGCCAGTGTTTTAGAAAGCAGCTGGGGAGCTGCCTCGAACAGCTCCTTTCCAAGGACCAGGCCCTGAGAGCCGGTGGTGACCTTGCCGTGGGCGGTGCTCTGCCAGGCTGCAGAGAGAGCGAGAGGAGACGGAGGGAGCAGTGCAGGGGCTGAAAGGGGCATGGATCTCAGACTGGGCGGCAGCCATACTCCAACCTGCTGGCTTCAGAATAAAAGCATGAGCTGCATGAACCCAGGTGTGTGGCGTGGTGTTCCTGCTGTGGCTTTCAGACAGGGTCCCTGCCTGTGCGGTGACTCAGGGAGGAGGGCAAGGACCAGACTGTGTCTGGGTGGGGGAAGAATGAGACTGGTGTCCCCCCGACCCTCACTGGAGCATTTTTTTGGGAGAAAGTGGATTTCAGGGTCTCTCTGAACAAGGGGCAGGAGGTAGCTCCCCAGGCTCTGGGCGGGGAGAGCACTGCTCTGAAGGAGGAAGGCAGCAAGGGGCCCGGAGCCGGCATGGGGTGGGGGCACTCTGCTGCTAAGACCACTTAGCTGGGTCTGGTTGCAACTCTCATTTCTGAAATTTGGTCCCATTGGCTTTATGTCAAATATTTGACCCCACCGGGCCACCCTGTGCCTGAGGGGAGGAAACCCGTATTAGCGATGGAGCTGGCAAGGCCCTGAGCCCTGCACCGGGACCCAGGCCCGGGAGCTTCCCGTAAAGGCAGGTTCCTGCTCCCACTGCCTCTTCTCCTCCTTAATTCTTAGTCTAGGAGAATGTGAAAGTACATCCCATCCCACTCTGTCCCAGAAGCCTCCAGGAGGACTGCGGTTGCTGAGGCCTGGCTGGGGGGGGGGGTGGCCTGCCCTCCTTGAGGGCTCGTTCTGCATTTGTCTCCATCCCTGCCCAGGGTGCTCAGGACATCTTCACTCCAGGATCCCTTCAGGCCAGGCCAGGCCCCCCACAGGAATCTTTCTTTGCTTTTGTCTCCTTTCATGGAGACATAAAAGGACAATGCCACCTGCTCTGCTGATGTGTGACTTTCTTGAAGTCCAGGAGTCTCTTTCTCTCCTCGTTTCAGGCTCAGGTCCTGTATATAAAGTTCCCTTCTGTGTCCAGGATTCCAATTTGACCGTCCTTGTCCTTTGGATCTCAAGGTACCACTCATTGCTGCCTGGTCTTGACCTTTTGTGAGGCCCTTTCCAAAGTGTGCCTCTCCCTGCTAGCAGAGCCAGCCTGGGGGAGGCAGGTGCCTCAGGGCGGCAGAGGCAGGCGAAGGTGGCGGCAGGAGTTGGGATGCCTGGTGGTGCTCACGGAAACACCAGCCGCTGCAATTTAATTTAATTGGATCCATTCTCATTTTTTTTTAAAAAATGGAAACATTTAGTATCTTTTTCATTATGCAAATACTGATGTGCAGTTTGAAACTCTATGTTTTACTAACTGGAAAGATTAAGAATCAATAACTAATTTATTGTCATTTTTTTTTGGTCACCTTTGCAATCTCTTTGATATATTTTTTGTTGTACTTGTGTCTTGCACCCTAGTCTCACATTCTTCTGTCCTGGCTGGGGAATTCTCCTGTTCTTTGATCAGAGAAGCAACATCATGCCCCTTCAGCCTGAGACCGTTCTCATTTTCTTATAGCAGAATTTTGAGGAATGCAGAGTTGGTCGTTGCCTCAGCTTGTGCTGCTGCTGCTGAAGACAGGAGGGCAGAGGGAGGCTGGGGAGGGGCTAAGAAAAACACATTCGTGAGTATCCTTTATATTCAGAAATATGTTCTTCATAAATATAAAAATAATCTACTTATGAGAATAATTTACCGATATGAAAAATGAATTCTAGGAGAATTAAATTAAAATCTGGTGACATGGACATACACCTTCAAGATGGGGGACCCTCAATGACAGCCTTTACCGCCTCTGGTCCCAAACCTTGCATCCCCAGCCAGTGGTGTCTGGCACCATCTAGTGGCAACATGGGATAGCATGGAAGAACTGAGCCTCAGACAGAGGCCACCTCCTCAAGGAAGATGGGGACCGTTCCTCAGATATCCTCAAGTGTTAGATGAAGCCAAAG